>JBBJLS010000036.1:17201587-17221259 GCA_037577275.1 Bryconaethiops microstoma | reverse complement strand
TGTGTGTGTGTGTGTGTGTGTGTGTGTGTGTGTGTGTGTGTGTGTGTGTGTGTGTGTGTGTGTGTGTATTAAAAATGAAACTGATATGTATAGGGCATAATATCAGAATTAGAAACCTTTATTGATCCTGGAGGAAGCTGCTTATATGTTGAGTGCACAGACAGACAAAGACAAGAACTATATAAAATATACAATAAAATATAAATTAAAACTCTCAAGAATATACTCTGAAAATACTTATTAAAGTACTAATACACTATGCTATATACACAAAATGCTGTGGTCAGTAAGAGAGGTGGATATAAATACTATAGATAAATAAATCTAATTACTATAGATAAATAAATCAAGCAGAAGTATTTTACTGACCAATATAAATAGTTGTTTGGAATTATTCCATATACCGAGTCCTTAATTGCATGTAATAGTGGCCTATTGTCAGGACTGAAGTCTGTGACAGTCGTTTAAGTTTATATTGCGGATTTGTTTTGTACTTTTATTTTGAAAGGTTTGTGTTTTCGTAATGATGAGTGACAACTGGGGTTGGTTAAGTGATTGAGTTTGGTTATTGGTGGGGGGTTTTGAGTTTCATTATAAGAGTGTGTGTTTTAGTTTCTAGCGTGGGTCAACCGTCGTTGTGGCTGGTTTGAGTTCTCCTGGTCTCCTTTTGGTTTTTGGAAACGTATAGTGTTTTGTTTTGTGGGCCCTCAAGCCTCTTTCTTTACTCGTAAATAAAAGCATCAAAATGGAAATTGGCTCTCACGTCTGCCATCACTTGGGAGTCAGGGGGAGCCTTGACACCTATGTAGTGATATTGCATATGATAAGACTACTGCAAAAAATAAGATTTTGCATGTGATAACAATAAGAATACAATAAGAAATTGCACACAATAAGAAATTGCACATCTTGGGATGTAGAGAATGTACTGACTATCAACAGTACAAATAATAACTATGCAATAAATTAACATAAATACAATTCATATAATTAATTTAGAATCAGTATATCTTACCAGGATGATTATTCATCACTTTTCTAGAATGCACTTTCATATGAAGTGGATTACTGTCTACCCCCACAATAATCACTTTTGTAGGTTTACTGTCTGACTTACGCTGGGGAAGAAAAGAGAGATAAAATTGCTACACTAGTATCAGTTCATTCATAATATAATACATGAACAGACTGATCCATGTAGAACATGCATTTTTTTATAGCAGGGCTTATTTCTTTTAATGCATGGGAATAAAATGTGCTGGAAACACAGACAAAGAACTCTTTATATGTATTATTAATGTTGGGCAACACATGAATGGTCCGATTTTGACCACAGAGCCACTCTTGGGGGGATGTTTTTGGGGGTGGGTCATTTTCAACCTAGTAATGTAAACGTAAAAGTAAAGTGTCCCCTTATAGCTATGCGTGAACACACCACACCCCACAGTGCGAACAATGTAAAATTCTTTCTCTGCATTTAACCCATTCACCAAGTGAAGCAGTGGGTTTCCAACAACGAGAGGAACCCATGTAGAAGTGCATTTGGACGCTACCTTGCTCAAGGGGACCTCAGTGATGCCGCTGGCAGTCCTGAGCCACCGGTGACGTGAGTTAAAAATTCAGCGACACCAGTACACCCACAGCAGCACCACATGCACACAAACATGTACACTACATGACCACTATCATGTCAATCTCACAAGTTCTTGAGCTATGGTCTGAAATTCTATATCATGGATCTACAAGGCAGGTATTTTGGGTCAGCCTCATGTTTTCATGTACGAATTTGTTCAGCTTTTTGGATTCAGAGAAACCTTTTGAGAGCAAAAAAAATCTAGCTGTTCATTCATTTTAATCAAGGTTTCCATCACATTCTTTTACACAATAAAACAAGCTGATGTAAAAAGGTCAGCACATTCCCAGAGCGATCTTTCTGGCCATCAGGGCCTTAAAAAGGGCTGTTTCTTTTGGAATGTAAGCAATTTCTGAATTTCTTAATGTTGTAGGATGTTGTTAACTGCCACAGAATTATAACAAAAAAATAAAACTAAAATGATCAATTGTTTGCATTTTCAGCCCTACACTATATGGAAAAGTCAAGGAAACTAAACAGAAGATTTACACCTGATCAGGGATATACAATAATTTTTTGGTGGATTTTTTCAATTGAATAAAAACTTTTTCAATTGAAATCTTGTTCATTTAAGGAACTGTAGTGCCATAGGTCAATGTCATAGGTATTTTTAAGCATTTCTTGCAAAATGCATGAAGTCAAAGTAACCTTGTCTGAAGAAAATCTCCCACCATGCTTCATAATAAAATTTGAGATTCAGGACAGCCTTGAATACCTGAAACTAGTTTCACAAAGTGGAAAGAAAGTGAAATGTGGTCTCACGGCTCCGGCAGACGAACAGATAGGCGGCGAGGCACTTCATCTGTCCATCATTTGGAGTTCATGATTGGCGGAGCTGTAGATGATCCAGCAATGATCCAAATACTCACAAGTTTCCTCAGTACTGACAAGTGGGACTGACTCATGGGCCCACTGTATCTGATACAGGCTTATTGTATTTGTTGAAAAGGGGGAGTACAAAGAAACAGAGCGATATTTTTTTCATGGGTATCAGGTAACTCCTACCCTAACACAGCACAATGGAACAATGAATACAATCTTCTGAAGGGAATTTTCGTGCCTTATATATTAGCCCAAAACATTATATACCACATTTTAGAGCCAAAAACAATATATATACCACACCTTATAGTGGTTTGGACTCTAATCCACCATTGGGCCAAATTTCAGAAGGCATAGCACAAGACTGTTGAAAAAGATTCTTTGTAGCACTTAACATGATCTGAATACCACTGTGCTTTTGCGAAATGGGGCACTGAGTATCAGTTTCAGTTCAAGACAATAAAATAGGCAAAGACCCTCAATGAACAAACACAATTTATAATTGTGTAGACATCTGGAAAACTTTATGTTGTTTTATAAATGAACATTTATGTATTTTATATGTATCATAGGTATGTTATGTGATGTAGGTATTTTAGATTACATAAAAAAACAAAAAGGAGGTGCAAAATTATGTTTCAGGCAGTGACAATACAGTGTGAACAGCAGGTGTGGACTGGCAATCTGTGCGTTCTGGAAAAGTCCAGAACGGCAGTCCAGCGCATGGCCGTCGGCCTGTCATTCTGATCAAAAGGGCATCTCCCTTACTACCAGCTGCCCAAAAATATCTTGACATATATATTCTGATGGTATGGTTTAAACGACTTTACAGAGCTGTACAATGCTGTCTTTTTAGATAAAACAGGTTAAAAAGACGTTGCACTTTTGTCAACAGAATTGTTTAATCCAAAACGTTTGACCACAGTTGGATAGATACACTATATGGACAAAAGTATTGGGACACATCTGTTTTTCAGGGTTTGGGTTAGGCCTCTTTCTTCCAGTGAAGGGCTATATTAATCCTTCGGCATACAAAGACAACACTGTGCTTCTAACTCTGTGGACACAGTTTGGGGAAGAACCTTTTCTATTCCAGCATCTTGTGGAAAGCCTTCCAAGAAGAGTGGAAGCTGTTATAGGTGCAAAAGGGGGGACCAGCTCCATATTAAAGCCTTTGAATAAAATGGTATTAAAGTCCCCGTTGGTGTAAGGGCAGGCGTTCCAATACTTTTGGCCAATACTTTTTGGTGCATTTCTCAGTGTGCTCGGCAGAGGGCACAGACACCCTAAATCCAAAATCACACAGATGAAGAAGTCGAGCCCGAGGTGGTGTGCCATTATTCGTCCCATTGCTATTTCTGCACCCTTGGCTTTCTACCGTGCTCTGATTGGCTAACTTGAAGGACCCTCTTCCCGAGCTGTCAAACGGTTACTAGGGGCAGCAAGTACGTTGTTGATATGCCTGAATCTCATCAACATTAGTGTTTAGGAGTCAGCATAACGTTGTTACGGACCCTTTGATTGCCTCATGAGCTAATTCTACCTGTAATTTAAAAGTGTGCCTTCTGCTACGGTTTGTACGTACAGTGAGATTGATGTAGCTCCTGAAAGTTGTTGAAAACCATCCATCATAAAACACATCTAAAGATATTCATACAAAAGTGGACACTATCTGTTAGTGCTCAGTTCTTATAGTTTATTGATTTTTTTAAAAATTGTTTTATTCATTCATATATTTATTTAGACGTCTGGTTTTCCCACCTTAACTAAATTGGTTGGCTTGCATTTAAAGTGGGATTTTACTTAGTTTTTTCCCGTTTCTGTATGACCCAGTTTTAAATTCTCTCTCTCTTCTAAAGAAACTTCCATTAACCATCACTTCCCTACAGTGATGGTTAATGGAACCAGATGTTAGAAGCATATAGTGGCCCTGAAAACTACAGCGCATGAACTTGTTATATGAAATGGGACACTGTCTAAAATACACAGATTACCACTCTTGATAGAAACGTGCTCTGTGTATTTTAGAATTTTTAAAAAGTGTCATTTGTTCTTCAAATTATATCAGGCGAATGCTCCAGCCGCTCAAAGGATCTCGGGGTGGTGCAAATTGTGGATGGGAGGGCGTTTGTTAGTGTAACACCCCGGTGGCCGCGTTTGTGTTTCTTTTTATTTCTGATAGACGGAGAAACAAGGAGCTCAAACCATGGAGGAGTCTAAAAATAAAGAAAAAAAACAGCCCGAAAAGACGGAGGAGAAGGAGAAGCAGCCCGCAGGGAAGGATAAAGAGAAGAAAGAGGACCAGGAGCTGGTGAGGAAGGGAGAAATTCTGGCTCGACTCGTTTTTTACCTGAGTCACTCTCTGAGAAAACACAGAGAAAACTGCTGTTTATAACCATAATCAAGCTTCTGAACTCTACTTTAAGTAGCTTAGACGATTTACCTTCTATCAAAACCTTCACATGTGTGAAATTTGTGGTCTAAACGTCTCGGGAGACAGTTTTATAAGTTAGCTAGCCACGTTAGCCACTTGGTGTAGCAGCCTCTACATTACCTGTAAATAAACAAACAAACATAAGATAAACCCTTATTAGTCCTACAATTGGGAAATTGGCATTGCTGCGACAGAAAGTGGACAGTACAAAGTTACAAAGGTAAGAGCTGCAAAAACAATCGAATTAAAGCTACACAACAGTATAAAAAATACTATACAAATATTACAATAATAGTAATATAAATATAAACAAACAAACAAGCTGTTCTTGTGTTATGAGCCAAAAATGTCCTTTGAGATTTCCTTCAGTGGTAAAACATGCACTTTACAGTCTTTTGACAGGCTTAGAGACCTTTCTCTAAAATTAACACACTAAAATTAATAATGTCTCTTTGAGAAATATAAAAAGGTCTTCATATACATATTCTTAAACCCCAAACATTGCAAATTTAAATGACCACTGCTGAGTCCCTCTGAAAAAAAATCTTCCTCAAATGGTTAGGTTGTCATTATATTCGTTATTTTATTATTATTTTTCGAAGTCATTTTTTCACACGAAATTCTTGAGAAGTTACACAGGCTACTTGTATCTTAGCTTGGAAGACGTAAGGTTAATATTACATTAGCTTTATGAGCATTAACGTACTTTTTTTAAAATAGCTTTTCCAAATAGTAAGTTGTGAGATATATACCTTGATATATGTGTAACTTGTTTTCCTGCATGGCTCTTACATACACAGCTTGCTAAAGCTAGTGACAGCAGTATAGAAGCAGCTAAACAAAGGGTACTCTATATGGAAAAAAGCATTGGGACCCCTAACCATTACATCAACAGGGTTTTTGATGCCATTTTATTCAAATACAAAGACTTTAATATGGAGTTGGTCCCCCTTTGCAGCTATAACAGCTTCCACTCTTCTGAGAAGGCTTTCCACAAGATGTTGGAATGTTTCTGTTGGAATTTGTGCCCATTCATTTTGTAGAGCATTTGTGAGGTCTAGCTCGCAATCTCTGTTCCAGTTCATCCCAAAGGTGTCGGATGGGGTTGAAGTCAGGGCTCTGTGAGGGCCAATCAAATTTTTCCGCACCCAACTCATCCAACCGTGTCTTTATGGAGCTTGTTTTGTTCACTGGGCCACGGTCATGCCGGAAAAGAAAAAGTTCTTCCCCAAACTGTCCACAAAATTGGAAGCATGGTGTTGTCCAAAATATCTTGCTGTACTGAAGATTGCTCTTCACTGAAAGTGAGGGGCCACCTGAGTTCAGTAATTGAGAGGTCCCAATACTTTTGTCCGTATCATGTATCATGCTGTTTAGGAGAATTTGCGCTTCTCTTGTACCTCATTATCCAAATCAGTAACTTTAAGGTGACCATCCAGGGATCAACCTGGTAAGACCAGATTTTCCAGGTTTTTAGATGGTGGTCCACCTATGTTTTCTGCAGCTTCAACTCAAAGAAGGGCTTGGGATTGAGATAGGGAGGTAAAGCAAGAGGACAACAGTCTGGCAATTCAGTTATAACCTCAGGTGTTATTTCTTTGTGGATATCTTTCTGACAGTGTTTGTGTTTTTCTAGTCAGAGGAGGACAAGCAGCTGCAAGAAGAATTGGAACTGATGGTTGAGAGACTTGGTGTGAGTATGGCTTCTTTGGAGCAAATGTTTCCAGAGTGTTTAAAGATTTTTTTCCCCACCTTAACTATATTGGATCGCTTGCATTTAAAGAGGGATTGTACTTAATTTTCACGATTTCTGCATAATCCAGTCTTAAGAGGTAAACAGTAATTCAGAGTGGGTTTGGGTAAAATTCTTTCTTCTAGAGATACAAGAGTCTTGCTAATAGTTGTGGTGAGTGGAACCAGATGTCAAAAACATATAATGCCCCTGAAAACTACAGAATCATATCAGAATCAGATTCTAAATCTGGTTCTGATATAATGCCCCAGAAAACTACAGGGTATAAAGTTGTTGTATAATATAGGATATTACCATAGGTTTTGCCCTAAAGCTTGATAGAGCGATACATAAAGGGGTACTGCAGTATAGTAGCCAAAAAGCTATTTTGTAAGATTTCTCACTATTAGTGCTATCAGTATTACACAAAAACTCAGACATATAGGTTCCATGGTCATTTTGAAAAGTAAATTAAATGGCTATATTTGTGCTTGTTGGTATCACAACCCCAGGTTTATTTCACCACCACTGTGAAAGTAACTAGTAAGTTGATAAGTTTGTCTACCATTAATCATTTTATTTTTAAAACTTCTAAATACGTAAATTAAGCAGAAAGAAATCTGGATATTTACATGTCCTAGTTAAATATAGATTTTTTTGGCACACAGTGCTGATCATAAATGTAATAGATGTTTAGACAAGGTAAATTACAATTTTCATATTCTCCCTTTTTTTTGCTCTTTTTTTTCCACTTTATTCTTTCACTTTCTGTCTCTCAGGAAAAGGACACATCCCTTTACCGGCCAGCTCTCGAGGAGTTGCGTCGGCAGATTCGTTCCTCTACAACCTCCATGACATCTGTGCCCAAGCCTTTAAAATTTCTGCGACCACACTACGGCAAGCTCAAAGAAATCTTTGAAGCGATGGCTTCTGGAGAGAACAAGGTGTGTGCGTGCGTGCATGCATTCAAGCAGATATGTACGTGGTAGGGATGTGCATGGGAACTATAATTGTGCTTAATTGATTTAAGGTGACAGCATTTGAATTCTGAAAGCGCAGTATTCAAATAAATCATGGGGCACCACTCCAAGCACAAGGCCTGCTGCATCAGAGTTAGAAACTGATTTAACAGAGTGGAATGAAATCCAGCATTTCAGTAAATTACATAAAAGCTTACAGTATGGACTTTGAAGATGTTGTTTTGTTTTCCTTTATCCTCAGCGTTTCTGTGCTGATGTGGTGTCTGTGCTTGCCATGACAATGAGCGGTGAGCGGGAATGTCTGAAGTACCGTCTGTTGGGCTCCCAGGAGGAACTGGCATCCTGGGGCCATGAATACGTCAGGTAAACATTTATGAACACTTCCAACCCTGTATACATCAAAAAAACATCATAAGCATTATACATATTAATAAGTAAACGTTGCTATCAGAAAGAAATACTAATATTTGTGTGCTTGTGATTGGGTTATTGCATGTGTGTAGGCACCTTGCAGGAGAAGTGGCTAAAGAGTGGCAAGAAATAGAAGAGGGCGATAAGGCACAGCAGGAGACTCTGCTGAAGTTGGTGAAAGAGATTGTACCCTATAACATGGCTCACAACGCCGAGCATGAGGCCTGCGACCTGCTCATGGAGATTGAACGACTCGACATGCTGGAGATGTATATCGATGAAAATGCTTACGCTAAAGTCTGCCTCTACCTTACCAGGTCTCTCCATCTCACTCTCATCTAACAGTTGTTGAAGGGTTTTTTCTTTAATAATTTTACTTTTCTTAAATATTTTTCTTTTAATGCATGAGACCTAAAATCTATTTTTCTTCACTCTCCTTTCTTCTGCTCTCTGTCTCTAGCTGTGTAAGCTATGTTCCTGAGCCAGAGAACTCTGCTCTGCTGAAGTGTGCGCTGAACATCTTCCGGAAGTTTAACCGCTACCCGGAAGCCCTTAGGCTGGCGCTAATGCTCAACGATGTGGAACTGGTGGAGAACATCTTCACCTCCTGCAAAGACATGTAAGATGTAGTTAGAGTTCTGTGTTATACAATAATAGATAATAAATATTTTGCTGGAGTAAGAATTTATTCTCTTGGTGTCAGTGTAATATGATGCGTTTCCTCTGCTCTGTGACATTTTTTCTGTAATTGAAAAAGCACACGAAGTGACCTGAAATAGGTCCACCCCCATAAGAAGGTTGTCCCAAATCAGTCTGCATCTTACCTTGATTGGTCCAGGAGATGTTTACAGAATTTTATACAAAGCTTGCCCTAGAGCATCAGTTGTTGTGGTGATGTAGCCCAGTGAAAGATCTTGGAGAAAACCTAGGTTGAAGTAGTAAAGCAGTAAATTGTGTTTTGGATTTGTAAGCCCAGAATTCAGCCTGGTGTGGTGTTATGCATATGTGTAATTGCATCTCTTCTATTTGTATGTAGAGTGGTTCAGAAGGAGATGGCATTCATGCTGGGTAGACACGGCATGTTTCTGGAGCTGAATGAAGATGTGGAGGATTATGAGGATCTGACAGAGATCATGTCCAACGTGCAGCTCAACAGCAATTTCCTCGCCCTCGCTCGTGAGGTGAGTAAAAAATTTTTGGACCAGATAAAAAAGTGAAAGGCTTGCTGTTGTTGCTTGTGATGTATATTGGCTGCTGTTTTCTCCACTGACAGCTGGATATCATGGAGCCCAAAGTGCCAGATGACATTTACAAAACCCACCTGGAGAACAACAGTAAGACCTCTGGTCTTTTTTTTTTTTTATTTAAATTTTTTAATTCTTCTACTTTCTTACTCTCGCTTGTTCTCTTTCTTTATTTGGGAATGTATCTTTTATTTCTCCCTCTTTTGTATGCTTTTTTTCACCATTCCAATCTGCCCTTCACTGCAACATTCTACTTTTTCCTCTCCTTTTTTGTCAGGATTTGGTGGCAGTGGATCTCAGGTGGATTCTGCTCGTATGAACCTGGCTTCCTCATTTGTGAATGGATTTGTAAATGCAGCATTCGGGCAGGATAAGCTGCTGACAGAGGATGGCAACAAATGGTTGTATAAGAACAAGGACCATGGTAAGGCTCATACAGGAAGCCTTCTGCACACTTGCCATGTTGAATTCCAGGGTTGATGTTAATGTTTATTAGCTTCATTTATTTTTATGAAACTTAAGAGTGTTGTGTAGGTTAGGCTTGTCACGATACTGAAATTTCAAACTCGATACCAATACTAATGCTCCGTGACAGCCGGCTCGGGACTCATTTAAAAGTGCGTGCCTCCTCACTTAAAGGTTTTCCTCCTTAGAGAGCCGGGGGAGAGCCTCGGGCCTCCAAAGCTCCCCCTGGCTCTCTTCGGCGGGAAAAAAACGTTGCACACACCTTTAAATGAGTCCCGAGCTGGCTGTCATGTAAATATTGGGTCCTCCAGGTAGCCTCGGGAGGGGCTGCCCGCTGCAATGCCTGTTGAAAATTGTAGTCTGCTGGCAATTTCCGTTAACCAGCAGATGCAAAACTGTCATTTAAGTATTGATACCAGTGCTTATTGATATCGAACATTTAGTATCGATTAGTGTCTGAGAATTTGTTTTTTGACAGGTTAATAAGTATGTTTTGTCTTTGTGTGTAGGAATGCTTAGTGCTGCTGCATCTTTGGGTATGATCTTGCTGTGGGATGTGGATGGAGGTCTGACTCAGATTGACAAATATCTCTACTCCTCTGAAGACTACATCAAGGTGTGAACACTGACCCTGTTCACCATCACACCACCTGCACTTTGTTTTGTAACTGCTTATCCAACAATTAAGCTTTCTCTTTTTTTCTGTAGTCTGGTGCTTTGTTGGCTTGCGGTATAGTGAACTCTGGAGTACGTAATGAGTGTGACCCAGCTTTGGCCCTTCTGTCCGACTATGTCCTCCACAACAGCAATGTTATGCGGATAGGAGCCATCTTTGGGTAAAGCACACATTTGTGTTATGGTTCTCAATATGTCCATAGATCTCTGTTGTCGGTTACATTACATCATTTTTAAAAATTGTGGGTTTTTTTTTTTTTTTAGAAACTTTCACTTCAGTTTACATACCTTCCTTACCGGGTGCACACCGTGCTCTGTGGGCATTGGGGGGGGATTATAGATTATAGTGAAGTTGAATAGTTGTCATGTAAGAGTAAATGCATACCTCAGGCCTAAGGGCAAGACATTAAATATTTTAAAAAAACCTTTTAATATCTCACATTTTTGTGTTTACATAGGCTGGGTCTGGCCTATGCAGGTTCTAACAGAGAGGATGTTCTGTCTCTGCTGCTGCCAGTCATGGGAGATTCCAAATCCAGCATGGAGGTGGGTCTGGCCCTTTCTTTCAGTTTTATTCCATGTTGAAAAGGCTGGAATGTACCGTCTTAGTTTTTTCATCAGTCTGAGTTTCCCCCTTGCATCTGATTGCATCAGTGCCTTTGAAATGAAATAAAACTTTTATGCTTGCTGTTGTATCCGTAGGTTGCAGGTGTGACTGCATTGGCCTGCGGGATGATTGCTGTGGGCTCCTGTAACGGTGATGTTACTTCCACCATCCTGCAGACCATCATGGAGAAGAATGAGCAAGAGTTGAAAGACACATACGCTCGCTGGCTCCCCCTTGGTCTTGGACTCAACCACCTTGGTAAAGGCAGTGCACCTGTACCATGGGGATGGAAAATACTGTTTAGCATTCAGACATGCATTAAGACTCTTGATGATTAAGACTATTAAATGACTGTTTGAATGTCTGTTTGTTTCTGTATGTGTTTTGGAAAACCAACAGCAAACATTTCAGTAAACAGCAGGCTTTCACTTACTGATTTCCCAGCCAATAGATAGACATTGTCTACTTTACTGAAGTGCGTGTGCATGTGTCCAGGAAAAGGAGAGGCGATTGAGACCACTCTGGCAGCTTTGCAGGTTGTCCCAGAACCTTTCCGTAGCTTTGCAAACACGCTTGTTGACATCTGTGCTTATGCAGGTAAAAGTTTTCCACTATGCACTCACAACATTTGCAAATACTCAGTGCTGATTACTAAATGCTGATATCAAAATAATTCCTATGTTTACATCTCTCTCTCTCAGGCTCTGGTAATGTTCTGAAGGTGCAGCAGTTGTTGCATATTTGCAGTGAGCATTATGACAACACAAAGGATAAAGAGGAAGACAAAGACAAGAAGGACAAAAAGGACAAAGAGAAGAAAGAAAGTGCAGCAGATATGGGCTCTCACCAGGTGAGTATGAGTGAAGCACACTTGTGTGGTGTCAGTTCTGGACTGATGTGGTTTTTCCACACATTACCTTCATTAGCTGCAGTGCATCTCTTTGTCAATATACTAAAGTCATGCTCTAAATGGAAACACAACATTCTAAGTTTTTATTTGTACTCTCTGCTGCAGGGTGTGGCAGTGCTGGGTATTGCACTCATCGCTATGGGAGAGGAGATTGGATCTGAGATGGCACTGCGTACATTTGGTCACCTGGTTAGTTCTTTTCAAAGTTTCAGCTGTTCAGCACTCAGTCAGACTGAGCTTAAAATGCTAAGGTCCACTGGAATGAGGCCCTTTAAGCCATTTGAATAGAAACAGTTGTTTATTTTTGTTTGCTTAGTACTTTAACTACATTTTGAATGTTTCTATTTCCTCAAATTTTTTCCCCCTCTTTTGTTCTGGTGATTCAAATGGCTTTATTTGCGTTAATTGTTATTAGGTTTTGCGAAAAGTATGAAAGGGATGCTTAATGATTATTAGATTTGACATAGACTTGACACCGACATAAATGGTTGTATTGAATGCTATTTCATTTGACAGTTACAAAGTGTTAATTATACATCTCTCTTTCCCTCCAGCTCCGGTATGGGGAGCCCACTCTGCGCAGGGCAGTGCCATTAGCATTAGCTCTAATCTCCGTTTCCAACCCCAGGCTCAACATTCTGGATACACTTAGTAAGTTCTCTCATGATGCTGACCCCGAAGTGTCCCACAACTCGATCTTTGCCATGGGCATGGTGGGCAGCGGTGAGTGCCTTTTAAAGTTGCTGTGTGTTTGTATGTGTATTTATGAGTTTATCACCTAGCAAAAATTATGGTATCATACTTACAGGATGTTCACCCACCTCTTTGTGTAACAGTGGACTTTTTTTAGCTTCATAAACAGATCGCAAACTAGATAACATTATTTTAATGAATAAGTAGAAAAGTGGAATCAGTCAATGAAGGGGGAAATATGAAATCATTGTGGTAGAAATGTTTTCACATAAGATGCAACATTCTGTTTAAAGTGAACAGCAGAGGTTCAGCTCATCTGTGTCAGGAGAATTTTTATTTCACAGACCTGGGGAAATTACCAAGATAATGCTCATGTTTGATTTCCACTTTCCAAATATGAACCTCTGTTCACTATGTAAGGTGATGCTACACAATCACACCATTTCCCAGAGTGTTCAATTCCACCGACATTAGAAAAGTTAACATTTGTTTTATTGTAGGAAGTCTCTCCCTTGAGGTATCAGAACTTTTGTGCCTTTGCATGCTCCTCTAATTTACTGTTTCTGCTTGGCTGCAAAGTTGTTTGACCCTACTAGCCTTATTTTCAGTGTACAGTATGTCAGTATACCCTTGTGCATTAACTGTTGAGGTAGTGATTGCTATTTCCTCTGGTTCTTTCCTAGCAACAGTTCCAACATCTCCTTGGCCAGTGAACGTACATGATTCATCACTGAATATCACTTTAATCCAAATATCCACACTCCATAACTGCTTCTCTTTAACTCACTCTAACTTTATTTTCTCTCATTTAGGTGTTTATGTTCTTTGCCAGTTATTGTATATAGCTTTCATACGGTTCCTGTTAACCAGGTTACTCTTTTGTAAATGTGTTCACACCAGTTCACTGGAGTGTCAGAGCTGTCTGGTTCCACTCAATTTACACTTTGCTGCTGCATCAAAGTAATGGTCACTTTCCTGTCCGCAGGCACCAATAATGCACGTCTGGCAGCCATGCTGCGACAGCTGGCTCAGTACCACGCCAAGGACCCCAATAACCTGTTCATGGTCAGACTTGCGCAGGTGAGAACTGTCCCTGTCTTTTGGCCTCTTAGACCAGGGGTGCACAGCTACAATCCTGGTTCAACCCAGTTTGATAATTCTTCTGCTCTCACACACCAACTTGATAGATGAGTTGAATGTGTGTGTCCAAGGAAATTACCAAACCGTGCTCCAGGACTGCTGTCCCCCTACCCAGCACTCTAAGGACCTACAGTATATGTGGACTTACTGTCCTCACTCCCACTTGTAATTCCTTACTCATGACTGGGTGAGTGTCTGTTTACTTTAACTTGTTTCTGTTCTCCCAGGGTCTTACGCATTTAGGGAAAGGGACGTTGACCTTATGTCCATACCACAGTGACAGGCAGCTAATGAGTCAGGTGGCAGTCGCCGGACTCCTCACAGTCCTAGTGTCTTTCCTCGACGTCAAAAATAGTAAGAATGTGCTTCTCTCCTCTTCCTCTCCACTTCACCTCATTTTTCAACCTTTTCAGCTTTGTTGGCAGGTAACAACAAATAAAAAATTATTTTAAATGAGTTTGAATTAGGTTTGTCACAGTTTGGTAATTACCATACTCCATCATGTACACAAATCCTGGTAATTTGTTAATGAATCAGCTGTTTTTGCGCAGGAAAATCATGCTGCAGGAATCTGGCCCTCCAGGGCAATGACTATGCGTTGTATTAAATGTCCTTAATTCAAAGAAGCATAGCTTAGACTGGAGTGATGTGGCATCTGTATTAAGATAAGTGTTAGGTTTTAGTAGTAGCTGTGCTGATGGACACTGAGCACTATAAATCCATCCATGACAAAATACCAGTCCATAAGATTGCAGTGTCCATATTGCCATGCTGGTAGAAACTGGGTTCCCTTTGGTGCCCCTTTAAAAAACGGAAACAGAACCAAGTGATCTGACCACAGAAACCAACACAACTATGTATGTCTGCCTAAAGAGGGTCAGCCCGCGCTTATGCTATTGGGCAACAAGTCAGAACAGAGATTTATATATATCAGTTTTAAAGGCACATAACAAAAAAGGCTGTCAAATTCTAAAGTGGATTATACTTCAGCCATTTATGAGGGTCTACTTGGTGCACAAAGACAACCTCTCCAGAATCCAATGTTCCAAATGCAAAATGTATACTTTCTCACAGACACTGCCCCCTACAGTTTGGGATCATATACTCGTTAGGCAAAAAAGAAATGCCTTGAAGTGATGTTCTGTGGCATGGAGGACCTGCAATCTTATGCATGTCAAGTATTAACCAATCTTGACAGAGAAACAGAGGTTTGAAAATGGACTCGCATGTCAAATTGACTTTGCCTTAGTGAAGAATGTAAAATACTATAAAAAATTTAGGTTATGGTCCATTTCAATTTTTTGTCAGTCAAGATAAATTGAGTAGTGAATGTCAGTGAAATTTTTTTTTTTTCTTCTTTCTGCAGTTATCTTGGGAAAGTCCCATTACGTTCTGTACGGGCTTGTAGCAGCGATGCAACCTCGTATGCTTGTCACATTCGACGAGGAGCTCAGGCCGCTCCCAGTTTCAGTCCGTGTGGGTCAGGTGCGTGTTTAGATAAACTAGTGCTAAGTAACACAGCTCACTGTACCTTCACTAGTATTTCACATCACTGCATAACATGGTCTAGAAACCCAGGTTCTACAAATTTGTTGAGCATTTCAGAGCTGTTATTCTCACCAGGGGCTTACTAAATATTAATAATAAGGGTCCATATATTTTTTAAATTGATATCGCAAGTAGCAATCATTGCACATGTGGTTTATTTAATACATTTAGCTCATTATTGTGAATGGTGTCAGAAACATGTTGCTTTGGTTTACTGTGGCACTATGAGGCTAATGTAGCTGATAGAAATGTATACCTCACGAAAACTGCCTAATTCATCACATATCTCCCTCACACTCTCGCTCTTTCTGTCACTCTTTTAGGCTGTGGATGTGGTAGGACAGGCAGGCAAACCCAAAGCGATCACAGGCTTTCAGACACACACCACACCAGTACTGCTGGCTCATGGGGAGAGAGCAGAGCTGGCCACCGAAGAGTACATCCCTGTCACCCCCATACTGGAGGGCTTCGTCATCCTGCGCAAAAACCCCAACTACGACGCCTAGCCTCAAACACACACTAGTTGAGTGTTTCCCAGTCGTGGTCATTGTGTACTTGTACACTGCACATTAATGTTTTTCCAGCTTCTGACACTTGACTCAACTCCTCAGCTAAATAACCAGTGCTTTATGAGGTTGTAATGACTGGCATTGCAGGGAGGGGAAAACATCAAATTTGTGTAATAAACTTGTTCTTACCTGGCCCCCCAGTTTAGAAGCTCCTCTTCTTCCACCCTACTTCTCTTAACCTAGAACTATAGGATTGGTCTTGACAAATTCGCTTCATTTGTAACATCCCACAAGAAGAGCAATTTTTTTTTTTCTCTCTCTCTCTCTCTCTCTCTCTCTCTCTCCCACTATTCAAGCTTCTCTCCTCCTTTTATAAGTAGAGGATGAAGAGGTGATTTGTGCTCAAATACAGATAATTATTTCTTTTGTTTTGTTATATTTTATTGTAAAAGGTCGAGACAAAAAAAGAATTAAATGGAAAAATGGTCTGCTTGTTGTTTATTTTTAAGTAATTATGATAATTGAACTCCAACCACTGTGATAAAGGACACATTTGACATTTTCATTTTGTATTTTCCAACATGATGTTTAAATAAGTGCAAGGAATTTTTATAGTCCTTCAGAGTTTTTAAAACATTTACACGTGTGACTGTTATGCTCATGGCTTTTTTCATGCCTGCATGATTAAGTTCTGGTTTGCGCCCCCTGTATTACTGATTGTTTTTTGTCTTATACTCTTGTCCTGGGACAACAAAATGCAAAGGATCAACACATGCACAATTTTTCCCCTTTGCTATAATTACTTGTGCCATTTTTAGTAAGAAAAAACATTCATTGCATATCATTTAATGCCTTAACTGGATTCTGCAGTGGTTCACCTTTTTGTAACTTAGGTCCGGTCAGAACTGGTTTTTAGATCGGTGTTCTGACCATGTTTTTCTTGCAATGGATGATTTAATGGTATAATAGGATTATAACCACTCTGAGACCACTCTGACCTGTCAAGGTATGAACTCCACAATACCTTGAAATGTGTTGTGCTATCTGCACTAAGTTGTTAGCAGCAGGTCATTTGAATAAATAAAGTGACCGTTTTTCATATGTGGAAGAACACAGCACCTTGGGAGCAGTGTGTGGGGTCGGTACCTTTCTCAAGGATACCTCAGAGATGCCACTAGCAGTCTTTGGATTCAAACCCATGACCTTCTGGTCACAGGGCCGACTCCCTAACAACTAGCTGCCCATCAAACACAAACCTCCTGTATATTTTGAAATGGACAGTCTCCATGGATCAGACTTGTTTGTCCAGCACATCCCACAGATACAAATTCAAAAATTCATCAAAACTTCTCAAGTGCTTCATTTATTCAACCTTACCAATATCTACAAACGAGTACATCCCACATTTCCTGACTCCTTGTGAGTGGGTTTTATTTGGGTGTCTATTTTCATCACAAGATGCTAGAAACTGTTGTGTTGTCAGTTTGATATTAAGAGTTTATGAGGCATTAAAAAAAAAAAACGTGATTACCTCTCTCAAATGATTCTCCCTACGTACTGCACTACATGGGAATAAAAATAGTGGCCCTTGTAACTAAATAGTGCAAGATATGTCAAACTCTATATGGACAAAAGTATTGGGACCTCTTAATTATTGAATACAGATGGCCCCTTACGTCCAGTGAAGGGCAGTCTTGATGCTTTAACCAAGACATTTTGGACAACTCCATGCTTCCAATTCTGTGGACACGGTGTGGGGAAGAACCTTTTCTATTCCAGCATGACTGAGCCCCAGTGCACAAAGCAAGCTCTATAAAGACATGGTTGGATGAGTTCAGTGTGGAAGAACTTGACTGTCCCGCACAGAGTCCTGATCTCAACTCCATCCAACGCCTTTGGGAAGAACTGGAATGGAAATTGTGAGCCAGACCTTCTCGTCCAACATCAGTGCCTGACCTCATAAATTCTCTACAGAATGAAATGGCACAAATTCCCTCAAAACACTCTAAAATCTTGTGGAAAACCTTTCAAGAAGAGTGGAAGCTGTTATAGCTGCAAAGGGTGGACATGGGCTACATAAATGCAGACATTTTTGTCAATAAATATGGAGGAATCTGATCCATGTTAAAAGTCTAGTTCTTTTTATAGTCTACAGTCGATCATCTTGTATCCTAAACTACATCCGCTAGTCCTTTAGCCTCCTTTCCAAACTAAAGAAATGCAATTTAAACTCCAAACATGGACTGGATGATTGTCCAAAAAAATTTTTTTTCAGAACTATTCCTTCCAGCGTGTGTTCTTGCTGAAGTGTTTATAGTCTTGCTAATGATTTGTCCCTTTATTCCTTTGCTTTCTCCGCATGGACTAACCTCCAACCTTTTAATCTTACTTTGATTGAGAATGAGTAAAATATATATAATATACATATTAATTATCTTTAAAAAAATAGATTAAAAAATAAAAACAAGAAAATGACTAGTGCTTTGTGTAAAGCACCCTGAAACCCATCATTAATATTAGGTTTTTACTATAGACCTGGTCTGTGTGGTGGACCACTCTCAACCTTGATAAAACCATCTCAGTGTCACTGATCAGCTGAAAGTGGTCCTCCCCTTAAATAATATCTGGTCATCAGTGGTCCTATGGTGATCTCATTCCATTGATGGAGAAGGTAGAGAGGGGCTACAGTCAGAAATGTTGCCTACCTAATGGTATCTCAGTAAATTCACTGATGAGTGTAGGTACATAGGAGTTTTTCTCTAATAAACAACTTAAAATTTATATTACTTTAAATGTACCTTTACATTTATCTTACATACAGGGGACATGTTGTTTTGTCGCTGTTTTGTATTTTGTTTTGGCTATGTAAGCCAAATATAATTCATATACCAAAATTGTCAATTAGTTTTGTCAGTATTATATCATATTAGTATAGTTTATTCTATATTATATAGTGTAGTACTTTAAGCATTACAATAAAAAATTATATTCAAAACTTTATGGCGCAAAAAAGAAGACTTATGTGAACCATCAAGTGGCATCGACTTCTCTGAGCTAGGAGGCATCTGGAATAGACCATCACACAGTGGAAACGTGCATTGTGGTCAGATGAATGAATATATTTTTTTACTAAATTGATGCCATGTGTGCCAGACCAAAGATAAAAAAGGACCATCCAGACATTTATCCGAATAAAGTCCAAAAACCAATGTCTGTTATGTTAAGCGGTTATGTCAGTGCCCTTAGCAAAGGTAATGTATACTTTTTTGGTAGGAGCATTAGAGCAGAACTGTCCCCTGACATTTTAGAGCAACATATGCTGCCTTAAAGAACACATCTTTTATGGGATTGTCCATGCATTTTACAACAAGACGAAGGCATGGCTTTAGAAGATGTCACGGGTACTAGACTACCCAGCAGAGAATGTGTGGAGAATGGGAAAAAGACCCTGTACTGTTACACTTTAAGATATGTTTTCAGGAAAGATGGGACAAAATCAAAAGTGGCAACATTAAAAAGTGGTAAATACTTTACTGTTCCAACTTTTGTGTAATTGGTTGCATGCCTAAAATGTATACGGTTATATCAGTATACTGGATCAGAGTGGTATATGGTTATATCGGTATACTGGATCAGAGTGGTATATGGTTATATCGGTATACTGGATCAGAGTGGTATAAGGTTATATCGGTATACTGGATCAGAGTGGTATATGGTTATATCGGTATAGTGGATCAGAGTGGTATACGGTTATATCGGTCTAATGGATCAGAGTGGTATACGGTTATATCGGTATACTGGATCAGAGTGGTATATGGTTATATCGGTATACTGGATCAGAGTGGTATATGGTTATATCGGTATACTGG
>JBBJLS010000036.1:17180084-17199251 GCA_037577275.1 Bryconaethiops microstoma | reverse complement strand
GTGTGTGTGTGTGTGTGTGTGTGTGTGTGTGTGTGTGTGTGTGTGTGTGTGTGGGAGAGAGAGAGAGAGAGAGAGAGCAACACACAGAGAGAGACACAGAGAGAGAGAGAGAGAGAGAGAGAGAGAGAGAGAATGGCTGGATGTGAGTATCTAGGACAAATCTCATGCCTGTGATCAGGGGTGATGTTATTGATGTGACTTTTGGGTGGGTCAGTGTATCTGTTTTGTCTGTATGGGTATCCGGTAGGTTTGCACGTATATGATTAAATACGCTTTTAAAAATAAATGTGCTCTTATGGGTTCTTTAGAGCGATGCCACCGGGAAGAAACCCCCGAAAAAACTGTTTTGGTTCCTGCCTATAGTTCTATGAAAATGGGGTGTGTGGGTTTGAGAGCCTATACTATTTAAAGGATTTTCTTTCTAGCAGAACTGTAAGGATTAAATGCATGTGTGTGTAGACTGGGGGGATGGATGTAGGTGTATTATGTGACTAAAAATATCTATTTATGTATATACATTTGTCCTTTAAATATGGCGACTATGAAAAGGCTGCACTAAGCCCAGTATAATGCCTACTCTACTTTTGCCTTCATGGGTTGTCACAGTAACTGGGACAGTGCAATAACCCACTGACTAGTAAACAAAGCACAAACAACTGCTGACCAGTGAGTGATTGCTGGATTGCTGAACTGTTCATCCTCTTAGAGCACACACACATACCACCATCACGCACAAACACAGCTGCTTATTCCACAAAAGCCACTGCAATCACACAGGTTAAAAACAATACCTTCATAACCAGAGAATGATTATTGTAATCCCAGAGATAAATTATTTCCTCAACATATTCACTTAATATCTCAAAATAATCTTATTTTATGACTAAGGATATTCAAGTATATACATTTTCTTCTTCTTCTCCATGTTCTCCTTTTATTATCATCTATGTTAGTAGCGTTATTAGTAGTACTATGTAGTATGAATAAACAAATTGGGATATGTGAATAAATGAATAAAAAGGTTTGTTTGAAGGTACAGAATCTGTGTTAGTATGAACTGTTTGTACAAAGCTCCACATTACCATATGTTAATGCAAACCCTGTCCTTCATTGGATTACCCTACAAACTGTCGTCATCTCCTCTGTCTGTTGCCATAGTTACCTGGCTCCTTGTTCATGGCTCCTCTCTTTCAGCCTCTATGATATGTATGCAAGAGACCATGCTTTGTGTGTGTGTGTCATATAGTGGGTGTTAGAGAGAGAGAGAGAGAGAGAGAGAGTGTGAGTGTGTCTGTGTGTGTGGGGCGGGTGGAATCAGGCAAGGAAGCAATGAGATGGAAAAAAGAGGAAGACGTAGCAATCCATGGCTGGGCTTTGAATGCACTGTTGTTGGAACAGTGAAAAGGGAAAACGAGGACATAGAGGAAGAGGGAGATCACTTTGATGAACAAACAGATTCCTGTCTTTTTAGATAACACACAACATCTCCCTTTTCACACAGTTCAAATGTGCAATTGCGTGTGTGAGCCCCAAGCATTTACTGCTTTCTGAACAAAAGCACACCCGTTAGAGTGCCGGTTGTTGAGGGATGCAGGGTTGCCATGGTGACGGCTGGAGCAGAGTGAGGTTCGGGGGATGGGGGTAAGTGGGTGGGGGCAGGCATGTTTTATGAACTGTGGCTATGTGAAGCAACCGAAGCCCATAAATATTAGACAGCAGAGCAGCTTTACTGAACTGAGATGGACCTATAAATATAGACAGGCTTCAAGAACACTCTCACACACACACAGGCTCTGGGCAGGAAGGGTTGGGTAGAGACAAATGAGAGTGCTGGGAAATGTACCGTAAATTTTCTTAGTTCAAAAAGTGCATTGGTTCCATTTGACCAAAATACATTGCATCAACATGAAGATTGTGTTTAAAGGACTGTTGTATGATATATTTTCAACATTTTTTACTACTTTCTGTAGCATACAGTATATTACCATGAATGATAATTTCAACACATTTCTCTATATTTATTAAAAGAGCACAAACCCAAACACACTCATAATCTAAGGGAAGAAGCTGAAACATCTTCTACATTGGCTTCAATTATGTGTGTTTTGAGTAGGGGTGCACTGACATAGGAGTTGCCAATGCCAATATGTGATACTTTTCTTTTATATATTAACACATACATATTACTAAAATCTGGAAATTGTGGTTGAATCTCCCTGAGCTAGAGAGAAAAGTGGCATTTCTATACATTAGAAATGCAGCAAAATGAACTGGAAGAAATTTTAAGCTCATGTGAAACATGTGGAACTAACGGAAACATCCGAATCGAGTTAATCCGGAGCGCTATTTCCTTCCAGAGAAGGATGTAGGTGGGTGGACGCAGAGGAATGTGACATGGTGCTCTGTCTCTTCAATAAGTGTTAAGTGGGCCAGTGGAGCCAAGCTTTTCTTAGAGCACTTCATAATTATTTCACCCTCTGAGCCTTCGCTCGAGAGAAAACACAGCTGACATGTGACACACTTCTTGCCGACTGCTAAATCTCTCAGCCTGCATGCACGAAAGCTCTTCCCCAAGGCTCTTATTGCGTTTATTGTCTTCGTTTGGATTTCCAGAACTGTTTTTCTTAACTATCAAGACAAAGAACGAGGCTCTTTGACTTACATGCTGGAATTATGGTTTGTGATGAAAGGTGATGAAATGTTCTAAAAATGGTCCTTCAAATGACATTTCTCCCAAAAAATTCTCTTTGTACCTGTATTTTTTTTAGCATGTACAAAGTAATTTGTCATTGTTCACCTTGATGCAGCTTGACGGCTATTGGCCATTGACAACTTATAAAATAAACTGATTTTAATAAAAGGGTTCACATTCAAACGTAGAGCCATTCAGTGAATTTAGATGGCCTTATCTCTGAGAGCTGTGTGATGAATAGATTAGGAAAGAGAGATTTTCTCCCTGTGCACTGTTCTCTGTGCAATGTGTGTGTGTGTGTGTCTGTGTGTTCAAAAATGTCATTTTTAGATGCTCTAAATCCTACGTGTGGGTGGGAGGGCTGGTGATGGCCTGTTTCCATGACAACGCCAGCTGCAGTGGGGCTTTTTCCTCCTTTAAAGGAGGCTGCTAGTTCGATGGGAGAAAAGGGGAGGGAGAGGGGAGTAGTAGAGGGGGATGGGAGAGAGGGTGAGAGGAAGGCATGGGAAGACTCCTTCATATAGCAGATGAAGTCTTTTATTCCAGCAAAATCTCTCTCTCTCTCTTTCTGTCTGTGTCTCTCCACCTTTCTGGACTGCAGAAAAAAGTGACAAAACTGCCTCTGAACAAAGAAACCTGCTACCATGCGCAAGCATCAGTGGACCCATCATTTTTTGTTGCTACTGGTATGATGTTGAATAAACCTTGAAAGCCTATTAAACTTAACGTGTGCTTGTGGCTCACAACTTTGTCATTTGCCTTTGTCATATAATCGCACTAATGTTCATGGTAGATACTCAATGCTGCGCTCAAAGTGGACTTAAGTTTCTTGCCAGATTCTACTGCCAACTGCTCTGTAAACTCATAATGCAAACATAGTCATGGAAGAATGCATTTGTGGGCTTGGCAAAGTCTAATCATGTGACTGTTTAACTGAGCTTATGAAATGCACATCTTTAGGAAAGACAAGACACTGACTTGCCTCGCTGTAGTGCCATTGCATTTCATTTTAACTGTACAATAATGAAGCAGACCTATTAGATTTGTATGTTGAAATGTGTTATTTTGTACTTGCAAGTGTACTCAGTGACCCAAAAGGAGTAGACCTTTTCTTGAGCATCCATCTGGCTTGAATGCTCATGCGTGTATGCGCGTGTGCGTGTTTATATTTTTTTCATAAGTACATTTTCATGACTAATGGTAAGTGACTAATGGTAAGTTACTAATAGTAACTTTGGTAAACACAGAAAAACAGGAGTACATGGTAACAAAATGCTCCTTTATAAAGTGAAAGAGCAAAATCTTATTAATGTTTTTTTAAACTGTTGATTAGTTACTGAGCAGGAAAATTAATATATATATATATATATATTAGTGTGTGCGTGTGTGTGTGTGTGTTTTTGTTACAAACACCCGCACGTGCGCACACTCACACACACACACACATATATATATATATATATATATATATATATATATATAATTTCCTGCTCAGTAACTAAATAACAGTTTAAAAAATTCAGTTAATGGTTAAAAGCCATCTATTGGTTTGATGCTGTCATTTTGCAAAAAGAGACTCTTATTGTAGCTTTGGGTTATTAGTGAACCCCCATGATTGGCAGAATAATTGCTTTGGCAGTGGGTAAATGGAGGGCTTAGCAGAAAAGCAGCTGCTGGCTGGAAGAGCAGTCTGCCTGAGCTGATTCTGTAATTCCCCATCCTACCCCTTAGCCGCTCCCCACACTTCTTAATGCTTCCCCGGCCTCTGCTCTGTCACTGTGCAGAGCTCCCTGGACTTTAAAAGACCAGCTGCCTGAGCAGCTTCCACAGTTTAAGACTCAACTTTTTTCATTTTCATACTGAAGCTTTTTAAAGGAGTACTACACACTTATAATACTATCAATGAGCAGTTGGTACAGTCAGTGGGTTTCAAAGTGAATGTGTTCTAAGTGGGTTTGCAACAGATGTGGTAGACATGGATTTGATTGAACAATCCTGGCATTATCCTTTAAGGTCTGAGCCTGCCTAAAATAGAGAAGAAGGAGCGTCTTTCAGGATTTGACATAACTCACATTTGTATGTCATTTCCACATTAATAAATTGTAATACAGGGAAACACCTAGCACAGCTTTGGCTTTAATTTTATTCACTATTATTCCAGCCCATCTTATATATCCCTTTGCATTCAATTGGTGATTGCTGTATCACTTCATAAAATCACTGTGAAGGCTTAATAAGCCTGGTATATGTGTTGGTATATAGAGAGAGTGGCCAGTTAGACCTTTACATGCTTAAGCAGAGAGACACTGCACCGTCTGAGAAAATGCTTCTTCCTCTCGTCACCAAGGCAACCGCTGCAGTGGTTTGAGTTGTCCGCCATTTTGTGGGTTTGCTCTTTGGTTGTCTTTGGAGCTTAATAAAATGGATTCTGTGAGGAACTGTCTCCCCAGTCTGTGTTATTCTGCCTGATCTAAACTCACCATGTATTCATATACATTTTGTGGGTCATGTGCTGAGAGTATCCCTCACTATACTCCTGCATTTGGCATAAAAGAAAATTAGAACATTTGAAATGATCAGTATTTTTGGTTGTCCTAGATTACTGTATCAACGGGATACAAGGGCTTAGCTGTTTGGATAAAATTATACCTCTGTGCTCTTGTATCAATAAACAAGCTTTATCTGCTGTCAAGCTTTATTTTTCCACAACAGGCTCCAATGTGTCACTGCACATGAGTCACTATGTGTGTGTATCAGCAAAATTGGGGCTGCTAGCACCAAGAACTGCAATATGGTTTTCAGCCAGTCTTTAGGTAAAAAGCAGTATGTCTCAAGCTGACAAAAGTAGATGAAAGTGGAGGAATCAGCTGTCAGTAAAAATGGTCTTTGATGTGAAAATGGCTTTTATTACCTTTCAGTTTTCTAACTGGTTCTCAGAGCTCAGTTTTGCTCTCTGTTTTCGCTTTATCCTAATTCACAACATGACAGCAAACATGTGGACCATCTTAGATGGCTCTGAGCAACATTTGAGAATCGCTGATGTATACTGACACTTTCAAGTGCATGCTTCACTAAATGTTCAAAAAAACCCCCCAAAAAACTAGAATCCTCATTTGTTACTTTATAGTTACAGGTGCTGATGATTTAATGATGAAAGGACCAACAGCAATGATTTGAAATGGCTCAAAGAAAGTTCAGCTTTTATTGAAAGTTACTTTATTACTGACATGTTGTATAGCTTTATTCTATTGTTTTTTGGGGTTTTTTTGCTGCTCTTCCTTTTGTACTGTCCACTTTCTGCCATAACAACAGAAATTTCCCACTTGCGGGACTAATAAAGGCTTCTTATCTTATAACAGTATTGTCAGATGTGGATGACAGAACTGTTATGTAAAATATAGTGGAACATGTTCAGGTAAATAACATAGTAGCCTATGAATTAAAACTTACATATTCAGTTATACTGTACATTTGGCCCGAGCATCTGGGGCAGCTGGTGGCCTAGTGGTTAGTGCGTTTGCCCTGCTAATGGCACTGCTAGTGGCACCTCTGAGGTACCTGTAAGCAAAGTACTATCCCCACACACTGCTCCCCGGGTGCTGTGTTTTTGGCTGCCCGCTGCTTCACTTAGTGAATGGGTTTAATGCAGAGGAAGAATTTCGTGCTGTTCAAACTGTATGCTGTGATGTATGTGAAAGTATCATTAAGAATCTTTCTTAAGGGCTCTAGTTTGGTTAGCATTCCCTGGGTGGATAATTAAAGCCCAGTCTGCAGTGGTATCATGCACTATGGTACACTAACATCACATCTTTTATCTATGCAATGTTTTTCAGTGTTGAAATTGTAGTGCTAAAGATTTCACTTAAAGGACTGAATTTCTGGAGTTGTATTAAAATGAATTGATGCTGCCTTTCATAATACATTATATCAAAAAGATGCTGCTCAAAATATTGCCTGTAGGGCTTTCCTGGAAGTAAAAGCTGTACTTATATGATTTACATAGAATAACACTTGAGTAGTTTCAGATTCACCCACAAGATGACTCTGTTTATGTTTACACTGTTGGCATCATGCCTGATTTCAGATAGGTGGAAGTGGATTATGGCCAGTGAATTATTTGACTCACTTAATTCTCTGCTAGGTGTGTTTTGTTTTCATACCTCTGTCACTCAGACTGATTTGTTTTACATTTCGGTTTGTTACTGTAATTTGCACTCCTGGTGATTAAGAGATGTCTTAATTATGAAATTGTGACTTGTGAGGAGCTCTTGTTGATGGTCAGGAGTATTTCTATGATTGTTAGAGAGGGTTTGCATTTTGGGATGCCATTTGAAAACTATTCAGAGAAAGAAAAAGCTTGCTGTGAGGTCATACACACTGAAAGTTGACTGTTAGAGAAATATTAACCATCTTGACAAACACTTTCTATAAGAGTTCTACATTGAGGCCATAACACTAATGAAACATTCCAGCAACAGAGAGACCTTACAGCTGAAAATGACTACAGCTTGTTTGTAATCCCAAGAGGTCATCAGTAATATCCCACAACTGATGGATAGAAAAGGGTTATTTGATTTTGTTTCTTACAGAATATATATATTACTGACTATTTGTGTTTAGAATTTTGTTTTAGGTACTTCAAGCCTTCTCTTTGGCCCTGAAACAGCAGCCAAACTACTGGAGAAGTGAGTCAAGCAAAGCTTCCTTTTTTTTTTCTTGTGATCAGATGCATGGGCTGTCTTGCGTACTAGCACAAGCTGTGCTGATATGAGAAAAAAAAAAATCACAACGACTCACAAATGTGTACAATTTCACAAAGTAATTTGTAGAATTAGCCCAGATTTTCGTGTAAATATATAAGCAAAAACTCTTGTTTCTAACTAACTTATGGAAGCCTTAGCATACTTTAGTAATTCCAAAATTAACAATTGACACACTAACACACCATCCTAGTTCACATTTCGATGCACTTATATGTGAAGTATACTTCTTTATAACAAACTTAGTTACTTCTGTACAGTTTTGTTCCTTCTTGCTTGGTAATAACACCATTTTAAATCGTCATGATGAAAGGCTATTAGAGATACTCAGCTCCAGACATGATTGTGAGTTCTGACAAACTTTTATTTGAAATGTAAGTGTTCCATTAATTAACAAGAACATAAACAAATAAACAGCCATAATAATATCTGCATTATAAAATAAAAGTGTAACATGAAGCGCTAAGCATTTTAAAAGAAGGTTATCACAGTCGAATACAGAAAGGTATTCAAGCAGCAGACAGACATTAAGATATATATATATATATAGATAGATATAGATTAATACTTAAACAGACGGGAATGGCATTCCGGTAGCATTAACAGTTGACTGTTATTACAAACACACAGAAGACTATAGAGAGATGGAAGTTGGGTTAGAGCACGCTAAAAAACATTTTTTTTTTCTTTTTTTTTTAGCTTTTAAAGTTCAGATGATTGAAGAAATAAAGTGAAAGAGAAGGAAAACACAAAAAATATTCACAATTTTTCACAAGCCCTAAGCTAAGATTGCGTGTCTTGCAAAGACTGCAGGTTGTATGTACAGTTCGGTTAGTCAGTGAGCTTGAAGCTTTTGTATCTATAGCACTACACTTGATCAGGGTTTTTTTTTATTTGCTTCTTTGAGTTTTTTCTTTTTCTAAAAAATACAGAAACATTCCTGTGTTAGCCTGATCTTTGTGGCTCTAGTTTATACAGACAGGTTACATATCTTATTTACATTGTTATGAAGGGTCGGTGCCTTCAGGGTTGAGCAGAATATAGGATAGTAATAAACTTTTCATTCATAGCTGACAAAAGATGGACTAGCCAAAAGTATGGTATGGCCTTTACAGAATGCATCATCGTTGGCTTAAGGGCCACTTTGGAACATCTAACTGTGCTTCCAGTTGATTTTCCTAGACCCTCCTAGCTTCTAATCAACCCCAAGCATGACAGGAATAACCCTCCAACCCTGTCACCTTCTACTTTAAGCACTTTCAGATCACTTAAGCTCTCATTCATTAACACTCAACCAGAATGGCATAATGCACATAGCCAATAGCCTGGGTAACTGCCTCCTTATCCAAGGATTAGAAAACATGGCATACTTTATATAAGGTCCACTGGATTGATAATAGAATTTAAATAAGGACGGGTGGTTTCTTATAATTTATTAAACACTTTTAAGAATTTAATAACACCAAACCCAATCATGTTATTTTATTTCCCACAATACTAACAGTTCAACTTTTCAGCTGCTGGTGTTTTTAAAAAAAGCATTCTCTTATTCTAAATACATTTAGGAGTACTGCAACTACATTTTTCATTTGCAAATATTTTCCACACTGCATAGTTCATTTTAAGTACTCCTATTGATGTCAAAGTGGATCATGGATCTGGGGGGCTATGGCACATCCTCTTTAGAAACCTAACATCAGCATTTTCATTTTTCATTTTCATTTTTGTCATTATCTACTTTGCATTAAAAAAACACACACACAAAAAAACTCAACATGACAAAAAAGATCAGTATGTTTTTCTTTAGTAATGCTATCTAGGCTTCTCTGTCTACATGCTTGCTTTTAGAGTCTGAACAGATCCCGTTCCATTTTTGTCCCTCTTGATGTTTCTAATTTAAAAGTAGAACAAAAAATACCAAAAACAGAAAACAGAACGGCTAAATTGTTAGTATCATGTAATAAGAAAAAAAAAAGTTTTCTGTAACAAGAAGAGAGAGTAAAGTACAGCTTAAATGTGTCAACTCACAAGTACAGGCTTTTCTGATCATCAATCCCTTAAACTCTAAGACGACTTCTCATGCTCATAACTACATTTCCTTACATAGCAGTTTCAAAGTAGTTACTGAATGCTGGATAGAAATAAATGAACAATAATCTTATAGTTTAAGGGGTTTTGACATTCTAGTGAGAGAAAAGCTAACATGTGCAGAGGAGAAACGCTCAGATCCCCACAGCTATGCTATTTCTCCAGAGCTCTCCCAAGCTCTGCCTTACTTCTTGTCCTTCTTGGTGACCTTCTTCTTGCTGGCCGGAGTCGGGGCAGCCTTTGGGGCCTCTGCTGGTGGCAGGGCCTGGGGTGGGGGCAGAGCCTGCTGGGGCATCTGCTGCTGAGGGTTGGTCGTTAGTGTGGCGGTGCTGCCCGGGATGTAGACATTCTGGCGGTAATCAGGGACGTACTGCGCATTATATCGGGGGCCCAAAGTCGCTGTGGCTTCACTAACTTCTGAGAGGAGAGGGAAAGGCATGGGGGAAGAGGGAAGGATTGATTTTGTAAAGGGAGTAGAGTAAAAGCAGGAATGGAAGGAGAGAGAGAAAGAAAGGAGACATTATAACATAGGCAGCTTAAGACGGGACGTGTAGGTTGGCAACACATGTTTTTTGTTTAATTTCTTTTGAGCAAAGTTTAATTTCATTTGAGTGATGACGCGTTCTTTATTTTTATTTGAACTTCATCCTAGAAATGACTTTTAACTGTATTTATTGATGTCCTACAGCTATTGGCCATTTTGGTCATTTTAGAATCAACTACAGCTCTTTTCTTCATCCCAGACCCATCTTGCAATATTCTACACTCATTTCAAACATTTGTCTGCTGCCAGTTTGGTTTTATATTGTTATAAAAGACTGTTTCCACACTTTTGAGTGATAGCTTAGCTCACCATGACTAAAGCTCTGCACTGCAGCTCTTTCTATGACCTGCTTTCGACTCTCCCTCCCCCATACATTACGTATTCTGTAACACACACACATGAACAGACTGCTTGGATGCTGTCGCACATTTAACTGTGCTCAGAGAGGAGCACACTCAAACCGTACCATAATATCGTTCCCGGTTTATGAGTGAGAGACCAGCAGGTGTTTGTGACTCATTGACAAAGGCAGTCATTGTCTTTCCCAGTAGTAGCAAATTTAACCTCAAGGTCTTTGGGTGACCTTTATTGCTTTTCTCATTCGGACTAGAGGATTTTGTGGAGTTTTTACTAAATAAATGGTGAAAAGAGCTAATTTGTGATGTGCTATGTTAAGATCTGTGAATAGCCCAGCTCAGAGCTAATTCATGACAGCACTGGGTGTTAGAAAGGGAAACAATTGTCAGACAGTTATAAGCCAGTGCTGCCTTTGCTGGCGGACTGCAGCTGTGTTACTGAGAAAGAAGGACTCTTCTGTCCTTTACAGCTCCATCAGTCTATTAAGAGTGAAAGGGGACTGTGCTGCATTGTGCTCACTGGAAGCATCTCTCTCATTCTCTCTTTCTTTCTTTTTTTATTTCTTTCTATTTCCACCTCTTCCATTTTGTCTCCACTGTTTCCTTATTCCACAACTACTGACAGAAACCCTTGCATGGAGAGTTTGAAATAGTGCTATGTCATTCACTGTAGAGGGTTAGGATGTTTGTACATACATTTGTTTGACTTACATTGAAATCAAGTTGAGTTAACAGTCAAACATTTGAAATAATTGTTTTCAGAAATATAAAAAAAATGGTCTGACTGCAATTCAAGTATGGCACTCAATATCACTAATGTTTTCAAATTGTTTGTAAGAACCTGTAAAAACTGACACATTTAATCTGCTTACAGTATCATCAACAGAACACTGAATGCAGATATTTTAATATTAATTTACTAATCAAAATATTATGCTTGGATATTTATCTATCTCTTTGAAAATTATTGTTCTGGCACCCATGATAGAAACAGGGCTTCCGCACCCTTTAGATCTGATTGTAACCATCATGAAAGAGATAAGGATCTGGGATAAAGGGATTTGATGGGCAGAGAAACGCATAGACTTACCGTTTGCAGCAGCCATGAGAGCCTGGAGCTGTTCTGCTTCAGTGGGGGGGTTTGGCCACGGTCCTGTCCCGCCTACTGCACCTGCACCTGCCTCTTCAGGACGAGGTCCCGCTCTGCATGACACACAGGTGCAGTTAGTGTCTCAAACTCACACACACACACACACACACACACACACACACACACACACACACACATATACACACACACTTGTGCGCCTGTCGGCACATGTCAGACTTATGAGCTGTTACAGCCATTTTGAGTGAAAATCAGCCACAGCACAAAGCACAAAATGGAGGCTGTAATAGAACTGAGCAGAGGTGGCCAGAATATAATCAGACAAGCAAACAGGTCAGCACACAATCATACACACACACACACACACACACACGCACACACACACACACACACATTCACAGAAACACACATTGATTTTCCTTTCTTGCTGATAGAGTGTATGGCATCTGTTCTGTATTTGGTTTAGGATTTAGGCTAACCTAATTTAGCCAGCACCAAAAGAGCAAGTAAGCATTGCAGCTAAGGATCAGTTTGACTGCAGGGTTTTAGTCCAATCAAAGAGAAGCACAATTGGTTTAACTTGATTCATCAGTTGGTCTCTTTCTTCAAACAGCTGATTAGTTATATGAGGTGTTCCTTCATGGCTGGTACAGAAACCTGCACCCACACCGGCAATTTGCAGGTAACACTGGTGACTCCTGTTGTAGCTAAACACCAAGCTTTTCACTTTTTGAAAACCTCACTGGTCAGGGTTCAGAATGCTTAAATGTCTATTATACAGGGATGAGTTATGATCATCCAGTTTGATAGTTTGAAAGAATTTCAACAAAACCATTTGTATTGCTATAACTGATATATTTTTTTCAATACGTGTATCACTGACAACCAATGACTAGTTGTTAAGATATAACAATAGTCACTTTGATCCTAGACACCAGTTAGTTTTTTGTAGAAATAACTTCTAGATCAGCGGTCCTCCTCATGGAGGTCTACCTTCATACAGAGTTTAGTTCCATACTGCTTATAACAGAGGTGTCAAACTCCAATCCTGGAGAGCCGGTGTCCAGCACAGTTTGATGGTTCTCCTACTCAAACACATTCACTAAACCTGGGGAATTAACTGGCAAGATGAACCAGGTGTTTCAGAGCAGGGAAATTACCAAAACATGCTGGACGATGGCCCTCCAGGACTGGAGTTCAACACCCCTGGCATACAGAGCTGTGAAAAAGTATTTACCCCATTCCTGATTTCTTATTTTTTGCATGTTTGTCACTCTTAAATGTTACAGATTATCAAACAAATTGGAATGCCAGACAAAGATAACCCAAGTAAACACAAAATGCAGTTTTAAGTGATGATTTTAGGAAAAAATACTATTCAAACTCACTTGGCCCTATGTGAAAAAGTAATTGCCCCCTAAATCTAATAACTGGTTGTGCCACCCTTAGCGGTAACAACTGCAATTAAGCATTTGCAATAACTGACAGTGAGTCTTTCACATGGCTGTGGAGCAATTCTGGCCCACTCTTCATTGGAGAATTGTTTTAATTCAGCCTTTTTAAGGACATGCCACAGCATCTCAGTTGGATTCAAGTCCGGACTTTGACTTAGCCACTCCAAAACCTTCATTTTGCTTTTGTTGGGGTAATTTTTGTAAGCCGGCCACTCCTAGAAAAGTTCACTGTTCCATGTTTTCTCCATTTGTGAACAATGGCCCTCACTGTGGAGGCCCAGAGCTTTAGACATGGCTTTGTAATCTTTTCCAGACCGATTGATGTCAATTACTTTGTTTCTCATCTGTTCCTGAATTTCTTTAGATCGTGGCATGATATCTGTCCTTTTCTGGGGTCTTTTAGTCACTTTTCAAGTGATCTCTGGATTCAGCAGGTCTGACAGTAATCAGGCCTGGGTGTGGCTGTAGGTTTGGATAGTTTTTTCCTTAATAAATAAAATCACCACTTAAAAACTGCATTTTGTGTTTACTTGGGTTATCTTTGCCTTATATTTAAATTTGTTTGGTAATCTGAAACATTTACGTGTGACAAACATGCAAAAAAAAAAAGAAATCTGGAAGGGCGCAAATGCTTTTTCACAGCACTGTAGCTGTTGTATTTGCATTAGGTTACTTTAGTAAACACAACCCCAATCATCACCATTGGTTTTGTGATGTGTGAATATTTTATGTAGTATATTATTGGGAGATATCGGAGAACCCTGCTAGTGGTTGTTTGTGCATGTCCATCTGTTGGGTCTATTTGGGAGAAATTCCAGGGCCATGTTTTAGTCCCAAACTGCCCCTAGTGGTAACTATTGTTTAAATGCTTTATACTGTGGCACCTGGAGTAACCTGTCACAGGTGATTCCTCCCTTTTCCTCGCACGCGGGGCAGGCACACTTACACCAAGTGTAGTTGAAGTGCATCATTCTTTATTTTCCTGAGAGCCAGACTCAAAGACTATAGTTTAACCAAAGAGACAGGAGTAACTCAAAGGTACGGTGATGGTTGACCCACAACTAAAACAGAACATAAACCCCCTTAAGTACACAAACACAATCCCAACCACCAATAACAGAACACAAACACTAACAACACTCAGCTGTGACTAATAACCAAAAACCAATAACCCTTCATAATAAAAGTCCCAAAACAAAACCTAACTACAAAACTAACCAACTGCAGCCTCTAGCGGCCGTAGTTCAGTGCCATTCTACTCGCATGTTGCTTTAGGAAAAGCTGAGTGGATGCTGTATAAGCGGTTGGTGGTAACTAATTTATTTCCCCGTTGCTTCAGGTATGCTAAATTCGGAATGCTATTAATATTTTTATAGTTGTGGTTCATGCTATTGCAGTGTTTGTTTCCTTCAGTTAATTCAAGCTCTTGGCAAATCGGGCCGTGTGGCTTGTTATGAGCTGGCCAGTATGTATTTTATATTCATTGGCTGGGTGTTGAGGGTGCTACAAAGGTAATCATCTAATTTCTTTCTCTTGTAGTCAGACTTGCTACACACACATTCTTCCTGGGTTCCTAGCCCTTCCTGGTCAGGCTGTTTTGTTTTGCTGTTTTGTGTTTGTTTTGTTTCAGTTTTTTTGTTTTGTTTGCATGAACATTTTGCTTTTGTTCATATTTCTTGTTTATGTTTTGCTTTTACTTTGCTTCATTTTGTCGCTGTCGGCAGTGGCTTGCACATGTTGCTCTCGCTGCTTTTCAGGCTCAGTGCTGCACCCTGCTGCTGCTCTTTCTGCCTAAATCTGAGTAGTGATACTGCCCCAACTGCGTTTGGGTTTAATGGATTTGTGTTACTCTTCATTACTGACATATTAACCATTGTTAGTATTTATTCACTTGCAGCAGAGTGTCTAAAAAGTGTGGGGATTCCACCGTGTCCTGTTTTCACTGGTCACTGGGTGAGTGTGTGTGTGGTAGCATGTGTGTTGGCTCCTATTCATCCGAGTCCTGCTGGTATGCCTCTGCAACATTTTAGCTTTTTAGTGCAATGATTTGAGTGTTTTGTATTGTCCATTTCCAGTGATTTTATGTGATGTCATTATCTCATTTAATGAATGTTTAATAAATCTGTTTAATTTGAACTGGACACATATCTCATGCTCCTCTTTGGGTAGAGGAGTGACCTTGATGGTAATAGTTCCTCGGGTGAAATTCCCAGGGTGTAGTCAGCTTATTAGTTTATTTTTTCAAGTAATCGCTAAACTTTTGGCATAGTCGGCAGGATCGATTTATTATTCCTTTCTAGTTTGTAGGGTATATATCTGTATATATATCACTCTCATCTCTCCCTCTGTAATACCTCCCCCTGCACCTCGCCACACTTAGATTTGATTGTCTTTACGGCAAGTGTAGATCAATCATAAGCTGATCCAGCTGTAGCTCCTTTTGCTCTTGCCCCCATCTCAGTGACTCCTAGCAGAAATGGCCCATGTGGCAGGATATCCAGGCCATCACCAAAAACAATCTCAATTTGCGTGTTATGCCTCCTTTTAGATGTACTGTATCACTTCTACATGTAGTTTAAGGCACAGAATGACATGGCCGGGTGGAAAAATCACAAAACCCCCCTCCCCCCGGACCTTGGACCAGAAAATAATACCTGGCTGAGTGCTCGGAGGATGTGCAGAACAGCTGGTAGATTTTATCTCAAACATTTTGAATATCTCTCTGAGCACAACTGTCACGCCAACATGCTTAAAAACCACCACCAACTTTCCTGTTTCTAAAAAGTTTTTGACGTCTTGCTTTAAAGAACCATCCCATCGCACTCACACCCAACATAAAGTGCTTGTCTGCAGCAGTGTGAATGCAGGACTCAAGGTTTCTTAGCAGAATATCGCCCTGAGCTTTACATTGCTCCTGCCAGCTCGCATTCTTCTCATAGTGCATCGAGGTGCCAACCCTTCCCCAGGTAAGTGACGCACACACACCCAACCAACATTCAATATGCAATCCATCAGACCAGGACAACTTCTTTCATTGCTCAATGGTCCAGTTTTGAAATTGACCGAATTTGTCATTTTCAGTATTGTGACATTCCTCAATGTGAGTTTCACATTAATGAGGTAGTTTCTAGAAATGTGGGGATACTTAAAAGGTAGGGATAATTTCAATGCTTGACTACTAGGTTCAGCATTTGAATGTTTCTGTAGGGTCAGTGAAAGAATAGAAGGATAATTGAATTTGCAAAAATATCAGATTTGCATGAAATCTGACTCACTTGTTTGTAAAGCTGTCTTTACAAACCGTGGGGTGAATACCAAACATGAACACATGCCTGCAGGGAGAGAGAAGGCACAAGAGCAGAGGAGAACTGACATGGTTTGGCTGGTGGTAATGATACATTCAGCCTATATTTGTATTAGACCTTTTTTGAGCGGTAGTGGGCTTGGGTGGACTTAAACAGCAAAATTAGTAAGTTTTGAAGTGTTGTTACTTGGTTTGATGGCAGATTCAGGGCCTCTATATTTGCACTCATTCTGAATGTTTATACTCTTTGACCATAGGTTTTTACAGCAGAAGAAGATGAACTCTACTCTGACAAATTCAACTCCTTTTGGAGACAGTGAAAATACTTTTGTCTTGTTCACCGTATTAAGATCCACTCTCAGCATTCACATCTTGCTGGGCTTTTTTCTCTACACTTATATCATCGTCCTCTTTCTCTCCAAAAGTGGAGGAATAAGGGTATCTGTCATTTTTGTGCTGAATCACGCTGCCTCTGAGATCCTCTTCTCCATAACATCACTTCTGTATTTTTTCTTATTGGAAAATACCAGTTCCTCTGTTATTCAGCTGCTGAACTTTCTCCTTGTAACCAGCATGTCTGCTCGCCTCCTGTTTCTGTGCTACGTGTCTTTTGAGCAGTATCTCGCCGTGGTCCACCCTGTGACTTTCTTGAGGTTTAAGCCATTAAGGTATCGGGTAGCATGTTCAGTTTTAGGCTGGTTGAATGGCCTTGTTCTGGGAACCATTTCATCCACATTGCTTAATTCCTATACAGTTATAGTAGCTGTGTACATCATCAGCTGGGCTGTGAAGCTCTACTGCTGTACATCAGTTCTGAGAACACTGAGGCGTCCAGGACCGAGGGATATGGAGCGTGAGCAGGCAGAGATGAGTGTGCACAGAAAGAAGGCGTTTCAGATAGTCAGCGTCAACCTGCTGACACGCTTGATTCAGAACATCCCGACGGCTGTCTCATATAGCCTTGAACACACTTTGTCCTATTACAACTTCCATATGACAACAGCTGTCTGCACAACAATCAGCATTTTAACAGGGTTTGTCCAACCAGTCTTCATTCTTTACAGAGCTGGTAAACTGTCTTTCATGAAGTGTTCCTGTATAGACTTTCTGGATTTGATCATTACTCACTAACCTCTATAACCTCTAGAACATTTTATAATTCTGTTAACTGTGTATGGGTACAGGTTTGAACAGTGCTGGTGACCATGCCTATTGTATTTGTAGATGTGGGGGGTGGGGGGAGGGTGTTCAAATGGCAGTGGGGGAAACATTTACCGATTACCAAGTGTAAATGATGCCTATGTCCAGAGTTAGCATCCAATCTGATGACAGTGCCTTCTGCATCTGTGACTTTTTTCACAATTAAATGTGTTTTGTTTAAATAAACAGCCTTTTCTTCATTAGTCTGTTACCTTTATTTCCTTGTTTGAGCTGTTTAACCTGACCAGGCTGGTCCTGGGACCTATGCCAGCATTTATCGGGCAAAAGGCGAAGAGACACTCTGATCAGGTCACCAGTTCATTGCAGTTCATTCTATTTAGCATCTACAATTCACCTGACATTTCTTTGGACTGTGGGAAAAATCTAGAATTCTAGGTGGAAACTCACACACATACAGGGAGAACAAAGAAATGACCTTTTTGCTGTCATTGCCACCACCATCAACTATTCAAGCTAATTATCACACAAAGACAACCTGAGTAAACTAAAAACACAGTAATCACCCCATTTACTCCATCAACCAATTAACCAAATATTTCTGATGAACTGGATCGGTTAGACAAGGAGTGTCCAAATCTGGTCTTAGTGGGGTCATGTCCAGGACAGTTTAGTAGTTCCCCTCTTCAGACCCACTCACCACACCTGACAATATACAGGTGAGCTGAATCAGGTCTGTTAGAGCAGGGAAATCATCAACATGTGATGGACAGTGGTGAATCTTCGCAGAACTGTTGGGCACAATGCTCTGCCCTTCCCAGCCAAATACATTCCTTTGATATATTACAAAGAAATTACACGCATATGACAAAGTTAAGTCAATGTTACATAGCAGGGCTCTTCAAATCCTCTTCATTTTACTGACCACAACTTTTCTCTTCCACACATTTTCAATGTTTCTGAAACTTTCTACTCTTTATTTACAAAAAAAAAGGCCAGATTTTCAGTGAGGGATTGGACTTTCATTCCCTGCTGTAAAACGACATGGCTATAAGATACCAAGTCAGTATTATAAAAAGTATGGTTGTGTATGCAAACCCATAGGAATGGTTTTGTGCCCCAGAATGTATAGACGCTGTATTGCTTTACATAAAACCTGGGCATTGTGTTCAGAGCGCTCTGAAATGTATCATGTTTGCATGAAATGCGACTCACTATCGGGTGATTAATTATACCAGCTGGATATAAACCAGGTAATTACAGAGAGGGAGAGTGCATGTAGCAGTGAAGGGTTGTGGCACGGATCTCAGATGGATCTGTAGTCTTCTGTCTTTGCATATTTTGCTGTGGACCATGTCCTCAAACTGTGATAAATATGCTCTGAAATTGCACATTATCGTGTTTTCTTCATAATCTCCTTTATCTCCTACTTTTTCCACATCAGGCTCTCTAATCTGAGCGTTCCTGTCCAGGATGAACTTATGCCAAACTCAACTGGTCTGGAGTTCAGTGAAATATCAGCAGTCCTGAGAGCCTCAATAGCCATCCAGTTCTTGCTGGGCTTCTCTCTGTCATGGTTCTGGTCGGCGCCCGCTGGAGGGCGCCAGTGGACTCTGCACTGGTCTCATCGGCCTCTCAGGCGTGGCCTCATCTAGCCGGCATTAAGTTAATTGGGTTCTGCCGGCTAGAATTAACCTTAATCA
>JBBJLS010000036.1:17147522-17159999 GCA_037577275.1 Bryconaethiops microstoma | reverse complement strand
GTACCATCATTTCTGTCCAGGCCAGTTTCATTAGTTTGTTTTTTAGAATAATTCTGTTGGACCACAATTCAAAAGCAATGTCTAATTTTCATTTGTTAATTTTCAGTAAATTATGTATCATTCCTTTTGTCAATTTCAAGTTATTTCAGTGACCATTGTGGGTTTTTCTTTCTGTAACGGAAGAGTACCAACAATTTTGTCCACTTGTGTATAAGACTTTAAATTATTGGGGAATGTTTAATGTTTTCCAATATAATCCAATATAGAATTGGGGTCTTCCAGAAGATTATTTTCCTTTATTTCATGCTGCAGAGTCTCTGTAAAGCTCTAGTCAATGACCAACATATTATGTCCAACAAGTGTAGAATATTTACAGTCACTTTTTCTCGGGTTAGTAGTCATACAAGTATCATAATTGTACATGTTAGGAAGAGTTCCAGTAATTCCTGTATCTGCGTAACCGGGTGGAAAGTACGGAATAACTGGGAGACTGGACTGACAGAAAATACGAGATTGTCTCCATCTGTAGATCTTTACAGAAATTAGAATCACTACAGTTGTGATGAAAAGGAATGAAACAGCAGCCAGAGCTAAAATGAAATAAAATGTTAGGTTATCGTTATATTCTTCGGTGTGCGTAAAGTCAGAGAACTCTGAGAGCACTTCATGGAAACTGTCTGCTACAGCTACATTAATGTTAACTACAGCTGAGAGTGATGGTTGTCCGTTATCCTCCACAACAACAGCAAGCTTCTGTTTCACAGCATCTTTATCGGTGACCAGGCGCACAGTCCGTATCTCTCCATTCTGTGGGCCCACTTCAAACAAAGCCATGTCCGTGGCTTTCTGTAGTTTGTAGGAGAGCCAGGCATTCTGTCCAGAGTCTACATCAACAGCCACCACTTTGGTGACAAGATAGCCAACATCTGCTGCAGGAGACAAAATCTCAGCCACCAGAGAGCCACCAGTCTGAACAAGGTACAGAACCTGAGGAGCGTTGTCATTCTGGTCTTGAATTTTAATTTTTACTGTCACGTTACTGCTGAGTGGAGGGGAGCCTCCATCCTGGGCTTTTACGCTGAAATGGAACTCCTTTAACTGCTCATAGTCGAAAGAGCGCACGGCATTAATAACTCCACTATCAGCACTGACTGACACATATGATGAAACAGGAGCTCCATTAACAGTACTGTCTTCTAGAATGTAAGAAACACGAGCATTCTGGTTAGAGTCTGTGTCTCTGGCCTTCACTGTGAATACAGAGAGACCTGGTATGTTGTTCTCGACCACAAATGCCTCGCAGTTGCTTCTCTCAAAGACAGGAGCGTTATCATTCACATCCGAAATCTGTAAACGGAGTGAAACGTTGCTGGAAAATGAAAGCACTCCCTCATCAAAGCACATCACAGTGATGTTGTATTCAGCCTCTCTCTCCCGTTCCAATTCCTGCTGTGTGCAAAGACTAAAGATATTATTAGACTGCATGTTCACAGAAAATGGAACATTTTCACTAATGGTGCAATGAACTTGGCGATTTGCACCTGAGTCCGGGTCATTTACTTTTATCATGGTGACAACGGTGTTAGGTTTGGAATTCTCAGATGTAGAACTGGACAGAGAAATTATGTCAATAGTTGGTATGTTGTTATTAATATCCAACACGTCAGTGATTACCTTGCACGTGTCCGAAAGTCCTCCTTGGTCTCTAACCTGAATATCGAGCTGATAATTGTTCGATTTTTCATAATCTATCTGGTTACTCAATGTTACATCTCCACTTTGTTCGTTAAGAGTAAACAGGTCAGCCACGGAACTGTCAACTACGTCTGAAATATAATATGACAGATGACTATAATAGCCTTCATCTGCATCGGAAGCGCTTACCGTTGTCAGTTTTGTACCTTTTGGTGAATTTTCTATCACTGTGGCTTTGTATACTCTTTGCGTAAAAAAAGGAGCATTATCATTAGCATCCAATACATTTATTTGTATATTTATTGTGCTCGACAACCGTGGTTCTCCTCCATCAAACCCTGTCAAAAACAAATTAAGTAGACTTTCTTTTTCTCGATCAAGAGGTTCCTTTAAAACAATCTCTACATTCTTCTCTCCACCTGATTCGTTTTCTAAAGCAAAATCATTAGTGGAGCTTAGCCTAGTAGCTTCGAAGGCCGTTTATTCCTACGTCAGGGTCTACAATTTTATGAGGACAACGGGTAAAGACTGTCTGCGACAGAGGATTGCCTTCATATTTTTTCCTGATAAAATGAGATGTTGAACAGCGGCCCTCAGAGTCAAAAATAAGAACTACACCTCAACAGGAATTGAATCATTTATATTGCGGACTTTAAACAGTAGTAAAACCTGCCCTCAGATACAGCAGATTTTATATTCATCAAAGTAAAGAATCACTGACTGAAAAAATCTTTTAACTTCATTTTACGTTCTACATGTTTTTACTGCTCTTGAACTTCGTTTAATCAATAGGCGAATATGAATAAAAAATACAGATAACAGGCAAACATGACTGTAATTACTCTTTCTGAAAGCGCAAAGGTACGAAAAGCATTTAAACAAAGCATGTAGAAATGATCTACATCTCTTTGAAATCCACGCTTTTCATGTTTGCGGGTTATTTCTTGTGTGTGATCAAGTGTCTTAGGTTTAAATGAAATGTTTTTTATTAATAAAACCTGCTATCGTTTAAAATTAATTAAAACATTCTAGTCATGCATAATGATGTATTTAAAGTAATATGTTCGTCACAGAATTCAACACCTACAGCATAACTCTCACCCTCCGATTACACTACAGCACATGAAGACGTTTGGAGCAATTCATTTATATTATTAAGTTCAAGTCATTTTTCGGGTAATGTGGAATTCATAACAAAGTAAGTAAAGTGTGTACCCCAGTGTTCTGGGAAGCGTCATATTTGTTTACCGACTTTGTAAAGTGTGGCACTACACAGAACAGTGATGGCAGGACGTAAATAAACATGAAAATGATGACTCAAGGGCTTAGCAGAACTGATGCAGCACTTCAGAAAATTCCAGAAAATAACCATTTAAAGCAGAAATTCGCATCTATAAAATAATTTGCTTACACTATTTATGCATTACCTCACTATTTCTAACAATGTAAGTCTGACAAAACGCTTAATGAACCTTACAGCACTGAACCTGTCTGGGGCTTTCTGTAGTTTGTAGGAGAGCCAGGAATTCTGTCCAGAGTCCACATCAACAGCCACCATTTTGGTAACAAGATAGCCAACATCTACTGCACGAGACAGAATATCAACCACCAGAGAACAACCATTCTGAACTGGGTACAGAACCTAAGTAGTGTTGTCATTCTGGTCTTGGATTTTAATTTTTACTGTCACGTTACTACTGAGTGGAGGGGGGGCCCAATCTTGAACTTCTTGTAGAAACGGAACTCCCTTAACTGCTCATAGTCGAAAGAGCGCACAGTATGTCTGCTAAATGCCGTAAATGTAAATGTAAAATGTAAATGAATGACTACACTATCAGCATCGACCAACACATATGATGAAACAGGAATGTAAGACACACAAGCATTCTGTTGCATATTTTAAACAGTAGTTAAATCTGCCCTCAGATATCACAGCTTTTACATTAATCAAATAAAGAAGTTAATTAAAACAATTAACTTATAATATTTGGGCATTCCCTTAACATTTCTAACAATGTAAGTCTGACAAAATGCTTATTGAACCTTAGAGCACAGTCCAGAACACAGTGATGAAAACTGCTAATAAAGAATATCCAACAAAAATAAATACGTTTTATCAGTTCACCTATCAAGATAGCACTGAACTGAATGAATGGCGACTGGACAGGTCCTTTTTAAGTTCATTTTTCAGAAGGACACGGAAAGACAAAACAAAATCATGTGACTTTTCCTTACCAATTCTGGAGAATATGCATCTTCCAAGAAGTCCTTTTCCTTCATTTTGTGCTGCAGAGTCTCTGTGAAACTTTGGTCGACCACTAAAACACTCTGACCACCAAGTGTAGAATATTTACAGTCACTTTTCCTCGAGTTAGTAGTCATACAGGCATCATAACTGTACATGTGAGGCAGAGTTCCAGTAACTCCTGTGTCTGAATAACCTTGTGGATAATATGGAATAACAGGGAGATTGGACTGATAGAAGATACGAGATTGTCTCCATCTGTAGATCTTTACTGAAATTATAACTACTGCAGTTGTGATGAAAAGGAATGAAACAGCAGCCAGAGCTAAAACTAAATAAAATGTTAGGTTATCATTGTATTCTTTGCTGTGCATCAAGTCAGAGAACTCTGAGAGCACTTCAGGGAAACTGTCTGCTAAAGCTACATTGATGTTAACTACAACTGAGCGTGATGGCTGTCCGTTATCCTCCACAACAACAGTGAGCTTCTGTTTCACAGTATCTTTGTCAGTGACCTGGCGCACCGTCCGTATCTCTCCATTCTGTGGACCCACTTCAAACAACGCTCTGTCTGTGGCTTTCTGTAGCTTGTAGGAGAGCCAGGCATTCTGTCCAGAGTCCACATCAACAGCCACAACTTTGGTGACAAGATAGCCAACATGTGCTGCACGAGGCACAATCTCAGCCACCAGAGAGCCACCAGTCTGTACTGGGTACAGAACCTGAGGAGGATTGTCATTCTGGTCTTGGATTTTAATCTTTACTGTCACGTTACTGCTGAGTGGAGGGGAGCCTCCATCCTGGGCTTTCACGCAGAAATGGAACTCCCTTAACTGCTCGTAGTCGAAAGAGCGCACGGCATTAATGACTCCACTGTCAGCACTGACTGATACATATGATGAAACAGGTATCCCATTAACAGTGCTGTCTTCTAAAATGTAAGAAACACGAGCATTCTGGTTAGAGTCTGCGTCACTGGCCTTCACTGTGAATACAGAGAGACCTGGTGAGTTGTTCTCGACCACAACCACCTCGTAGTCACTTCTCTCAAACACAGGAGCGTTATCATTCACATCTGAAATGTGTAAACGGAGAGAAACGCTGCTGGAGAGTGAGGGCACTCCCTCATCAGAGCACATCACAGTGATGTTGTACTCAGCGTCTCTCTCCCGATCCAGTTCCCTCTCTGTGCCCAGGCTGAAGATATTACTGGATGTTGTGGTGATAGTAAAAGGAACGTTTCCACTGATACTACACTGAACCTGACCATTTGCCTCTGAGTCTGGGTCATTTACATTTAGTATAGCAATGACAGTGCCAGGCTTAGACTCCTCGGTTAGAATATCTGATCGAGACAAAATGCTGATCGTCGGTTTGTTATCATTTTCGTCAGTTACATCAATCATGAGTTTGCACGAATCTGAAAGCCCACCTTGATCTCGAGCTTGAATATTTAGTTGATAATGACTTGCTTTTTCGTAGTCAATTTGACCATTTAAGAACACATTTCCACTCTGTCGATCAATTACAAAAACATTGTTCAGATCTATCTTATTTGAGATGTAATATGAAATTAAACCGTTTGACCCTTCATCTTTGTCAGTGGCTCGGACATTTGTTAATTCAAAGCCTTTTGGCGCATTTTCAGTCACTGTTGCCTTATATATTTTCTGACTGAAGACAGGAGCGTTGTCATTAACATCTACAACAATTACGTGTATTTGAACGGTTCCAGACATGCGTGGTTCGCCTCCATCAGAAGCGGTCAGAGTCAAAAAAAGCTGGCTCTGGATTTCGCGGTCTAAAGGTCTTTGTAGCACAATTTCCATCTTCTTTTCTCCATCCGTTTGAGCCTGAAGCTGTAAAACAAAATTATCCGTCGGTTCGAGGGAGTAAGTGAGCAGGCCGTTAATTCCAACGTCAAAATCAACCGCATTCTCGAGCGTGAATCTAGCCCCTGCCGCAGCTAACTCACTTATTTCGAACGTAATTTCATTTGTTTCAAAATACGGAGCGTTATCATTTATGTCAATAATTTCAACAGTAATTTTATATAACTCAATTGGATTCTTCAGAATAATCTGAGGATGCAGAGCGCAGGGAGTCATTTTTGCACAAAGAACCTCACGGTCTATTTTCTCCTTGACAACAAGCAGCCCTGTTTCTTTTTTCAGCTCGATATATTCCACGTCGTCTCCCGTGTAGATGCGCACGTTCCTTGATTTCAGCGTTTTTAAATCGAGCCCCAAATCCTGAGCAATATTTCCAATTGTCGACCCTTTCGCAGTTTCCTCGTGAATCGAGTAAGTGAGCCCCCATGCCGAGTAAGAAGAGAAGATTGTGCCAAAAAACACCGTGTACCACATCATTGCTGCGTTCATTTTTTGGCGAAAGAAGTAATGATAACCAAGAAGGACCTTATACATTCATAAGCTGTAAGCATATGGCACATTTGGCGTATTTCTCGGACAAAAGGACGCGTGTATTCCGCAATCACTCTTTATGTGACGTGCGATCCTTTGAGATGCAAAGGGAGGGTCTGCGATTAAAGTACAAAAATCCTTTCGTAGATAAACAGCGGCCCTCTGAGTCCATACTAAGGAACTACAATAGATGACAAAATACAAAAGGACCAAATATACAGCAGAAACATTTGAATGCTCCGAAAGTGCAGGGGGAAATAAGAAAAATTTACAATAAGACATTTACATATATACTAAACTTACATACATACTAAACTACTATATGTACATGCATAAAATGTGTGTGTTTGTTTTTTTTTTGTCTTCTGTACTACTGAATAAAATTAAGTAATGTAAGGAAACGGTACAGTCATATGTCAAATGACATTCTATTGAGGCTTAAATTTAATTCATGTTTAAAATAAGGTGGAAAAATTTCAATTTAAGTCGATTACGTACGAGTTTACACAAGTCCGAGAGTGCACTTTGATCTCGTGCTGCAATAAACTGTTCAAAATTTTGTGTGAAAGAGTCCGTACTAAACAGAAGACATCGAGTTCGTAAATGAGAAGTCACCTTGTGAGTGCTAATAAAATACTAGAAATCATTAAGCAGAAGTTAATGAGCAGGACAAAGACAATAAGCGTTGTTTGATATTACATAATAATATAATTTTTACCAAGCGAGATATTACAGACTAAAAAGAAAATAAATTAACATTAACAATGTGTTGTTGGTAAATCATTTTCAGACAAAGCTGATATCACTTAATGAACTGAACTCATGTGTTGGCTAACACCAGCTCTCTGCCAGCACACCATAATGTTAGTAAATACTAATGCTAATACACTCACTTAGCGTTAGTTAGCTGTTACGTAAACAAAGTGAGTTAACAGCTAACACACATACACACACACACACACACACACACACACACACACACACACACACACACACACACACACACACACACACACATACACAAACATTCATATTATATTCATCACGTGAAAGTAGGTGCTGAAAAGCACAAATAACATTCATTAGTTTTGTGCTCTTACTTATTACCATACAAAAATCACAGATCTGAAGTAAATGTACATAAAGTTACATACCTTTCCATTAAGACGCGCAATGATATTATCAGAAATTTAGAATATCCTTACCAATTCTGGAGCATCTGCGCCTTCCGAGACGTTTCATCTCCTAGATGCGCGCTGAATGGTCTCAGTTAAACTTTGATTCAAAATTAAAACACCATGACCACCGAGTGTAGAATATTTACAGTCACTTTTCCTCGAGTTAGTCGTCATACAAGCATCATAATTGTACATGTGATGCAGAGTTCCAGTAACTCCTGTCTCTGCGTAACCGGGTGTGTAGTAAGAAATATCTGGGATTTTGGACTGATAGAAAATATGAGACTGTCTCCATCTGTAGATCTTCACTGAAATTAGAGCTACTACAGTTGTGATGAAAAAGAAGGAAACAGCAGCCAGTACTAAACATAAACAAAAAGTCAGACTATCATATTCTTTTCCGTGCGTAAAGTTTGAGAACTCTGACATCACTTCAGGGAAACTGTCTGCTACAACTACATTGTGAGCTTCGGTTTTACAGCATCTTTATCAGTGACCTGGCGGACAGTCCGTATCTTTCCATTCTGTGGGTCCACTTTAAACAAAGCCCTGTCTATGGCTTTCTGAAGTTTGCAGGAGAGCCAGGCATTCTGTCCAGAGTCCACATCAACAGCCACCACTTTGGTGACAAGATAGCCAACATCTGATACACGAGGCACAATCTCAGCCACTAGAGAGCCATCAGTCTGTACTGGGTACAGAACCTGAAGAGGGTTGTCATTCTGGTCTTGGATTTTAATTTTTAATGTCACGTTGCTGCTGAGTGGAGGGGATCCTCCATCCTGCGCTTTTACGCAGACATGAAACTCTTTTAACTGTTCCTATCAATACTGACTGACACATATGACGAAACAGGAACCCCATTAGCAGTGCTGTCTTCTAAAATGTTGGTTGGAGTCTGCGTCACTGGCCTTCACTGTGAATACAGAGAGACCTGGTATGATATTCTCTACCACAAACGCCTTGTAGTTACTTCTCTCAAATACAGGAGCGTTATCATTCACATCCGAAATCTGTAGACGAGAGAAACGCTGCTGGAGAGTGAGGTCATTCCCTTATCAGAGCATATCACAGTAATGTTGTACTCGGTGTCTTTTACTCGATCCAATTCTTGCTCTATGCGCAGACTGAAGAAATTATTGGACAGTGTTGTCATAGTGAATGATATATTCTCATTGATACTGCAGTGAACTTTACCATTCATACCTGAATCTGGATCATTTACCTTCATCATTGCAACAACAGTGCCAGTAGGAGACTCTTCTGATATAGTGCTGGACATAGAAAGAATGTTTATCGATGGTTTGTTATCATTAATGTCAAACACATCAATAATTACCTCACATGAGTCAGAGAGTCCTCCGTCGTCTTTGGACTGAATGTCAAGCTGATAGTGACTTGCTTTTTCATAGTCAATTAGGCAATTTGTTAATAGTTCGCCAGTTTGTTGGTTTAAACCAAACATATCGGCCACGTGACTTTCCACTGTGTCAGAAATGTAATATGTCACAAGACTGTTAGAGCCTTCGTCTGCATCCGAGGCGCAAACGGTAGTTAATTTGGATCCATTTGCTGAGTTTTCTGTAATTGTTGCTTGATATACTCTCTGCGTAAAAACCGGGGCATTATGGTTAATATCCAGTACCTGAGAGCTGAGGACTGCCTCCATCAAATGCTGTTAACATTAAATCCAGTAAATTATCCTTTTCTCGATCCAGAGGTTTTTGTAACACCATCTCTACATTCTTACCACCGTCATGATTGTGTAATTCTAACTTAAAATTATCCGTCGGTTTAAGTGAGTAACACTGAAGGCCATTGACTCCAACGTCTACATCTACAGCTCTCCCCAGCAAAAATCGAGCTCCTGTAACAGCTGACTCTCTAACCTAATTTCCTTTTTCAGAAAAACAGGTGAATTGTCGTTTATGTCTGTGATTTCGACGTTTATTGTGTATAGCTCCATGGGTTTCTCGAGTATAATTTGCAAATGTAGAGCACATGGAGTCGTTTTCGCACAAAGAGCTTCACGATCTGTTTTCTCTTTAGGAAATAGCAAACCGCTCCCTATGTCCAGCTCTATATACTGAGCGCCGTCCTCCGTATAGATATGCGCCTAACCAGACTTAATCATTTTAATATTCAAACCCAAATCTTGAGCGATATTTCCAACCGTGGAGACTTTCGCCATTTCCTCTGGAATGGAATACGTCACCTGGCTGAGCACCACGCAAGAAGAAAGAGCCATGAAAATTAACAGGACGAGCTGAATCGACGGAATCGACATTTTTCCGCCTGAGTTTGAAATAAATAAAAAACAACGCTTTTAAACAGGCAAAGCCAGTAAATTCCTGACTAATCGAGTACATCTTTAACGTTTGTGAGCTATTCGTGAAAAAAGGGCAAGCAAAACACTGGGGTCGTGCACCAGAAAATGGCCCATTTTCCCCTTTCTTCTCTGATATTATGGGATGAAAACTAGCAGTGCGCGTGGAAAACGCCCTGCGCCTTCTGGCAACGCAGCTCAGCATCTCGGCCGCATCTCGGGCGAGAATTGCAGGCCGACGGCCGTAGTTCCGGGCCAAGATTTCACTGTAAAGTCAGCTTAATACATTACCCTTAACGGAAATGTATACAGGGGCGGACTGGCAATCTGTCCGTTCTGCCGCTGAATTTAAATCTCTGTCTCTTACTCTTTCTCTCTGTCTGTCTCGCTCTCTCTCTCTCTCTCTCTCTTCCGGAATGCACAGAGTGCCTTGTATACATTTACTAATTTTGTAACATAAATATTAACGTAAATTCATATGCAGTTCCATATAAAATGTAATTGTATAAAAGTTTATTGCCCGGATAACACAAAGAAAGCTGCCTCGGGATGGTTAATAATGCTTGTTTTTTTTGTTTCCTTCTTAAAGCTCTATATTTTTATTACTGTAAATTAAATTGAAAGAGGTTGTTGAACTCAGTAGCTGTCCAGTGTCTGTTTTAACCGGCGGTTCACTACAATACAAGTCGCCGCTGGATGAAGAGTAAATTATTGAACTGTAAAAATGATTCTTGATTACTCCTACATTTTACTGTATTTTTACTAAAAAAATACACAAAATTATTACTGTATTTACCCTGCTTATACAAAAGAAAAGGACAGCGCATACCAAAGAAAACGCCCGTGCATGAATTACAGTGCAGTCTGTACAGCGGTAATATCGGTATTTACATTCTAGCACTGCGAGAGTTCAGTGTAAACTGTACCTTTACATTTTCTTTAAGGGTATTATATTAAACTGAGTTTAAAATGAAATTAAAGTGCATATTTGGGGGCATATTTAGGGTTTACACTATAAAAATAGGCATTTTTAGATTTTCTTTTTACCAAAACACAACAACGCGGTTTTTCATTATATGTGGGTGCTCTTGGAGCGAAAAGCGAAAATTACTGTACAGCCATTTTATTTATTATCCAAACCCACCAGTGAACCTGCATGTCTTCTTAGTGTGTTTATGGAATGTTTATGATGGTAAAATAGTGGAAAATCTGGGAAAAAAAACTATTTTGACCCCCTACATCTATCCCTCCTCCATAAATGCAACAACTTCTTAAGAGGGAGCTTTTAGAGTTGGACGCCTGGTTCCATTCACCACTACTGTGAACAGTTCTGACCAAGTTCTACGTGTCTCTAGAATGGTGCATTTCACACTAAAGCCTCGCCGAATGACTTCTGAATTACTTTTTAACAATTTAATTTTGCAGAAATAAAATAGCTATCCTTGAGTATGATTTTTTTTTAAAACATTAGTTGTTTCATGCAAAAGCCTTAACAGCTTCACACCACTTTTACTGTGTTTACTACCGTGTTTACTGTGAATTCAGTTGATTTGGGGCGTGCGTGGATAAGCCGACGATGCATTGTTTTAGGTAGTACCTCAATTCGCTGAGGAAGGATGTGGTTTTCTGTGCACAAAATGTTCTGGTGTCTCTCTTAAGTGCTTTCTTCTATATAATACAGCTGATGTGTTTTGAATATTTGAGTTATGCTGTTTTTCCTACTACTGAATCGTACTAGGCCTGTGATTAATGGCTATATTACTAACCTAGGGCTTATTTTGGAGAGTACTCAGGCATTTGGAGAATTCAAAATATGAGTAACGATAATGCAGACTGAGATGTTCTGAGGCTTTTATTTATAAATCAGGTACATTTTTAACAATAAAGTCTTATGACACGCCCTCATAGCGTGACTTTAGAGTCATTTTCCTTCGTTTCTTAGTCTGGTGCCATAAACTCATTCCCACCAGATAAATATAAACCGTCTTTGGATGTGCGTAGTGGTCCTCACAGCCACAGCTCCAGATGGTTTGGTTCAGTATCTTAGTCATTACGGTCCCACAGAGCGGAAAGAAGAAGCGGCTCTCGAATTGGTTTCACGTGGCTTTGCATTTAATGGTAAGCTGTTACCCTCCAAAAGACAATCTGGAGCAAAGATGCAGTTTGTGTTGCACCACCATGTTCATGCAGAGTAATCCTGCAGTAGACCTAGACAGTCAAGTAGAGCTTTATTAAGTACACAGTGAGACCAAATATCGTCCTCCTGGACCATCTGAGCAACATACAGCACAACACACTCAGACAGATCAGCAATGAGGGGACAAAGGGAGAATGAATTATAATTAAATCTGTATATATATAGGAAAAAAATAAGAGGCCACTGCAAAAACGTTCAGTTTCTTATCGTTTCTAGGTGCAAGTATCGACCTGAACAGTTTTGCCTTAGTTTTTAAGAATTGCTGACAATTAAATAATTCAAAGAAAACAAATCTCTCGTTCACTCTGAAACAAAATGGCAAAAATGACCTTTGAGGAACTTCTAGTAGTGTTTTACCATCCAACTGGTCTCATTGTGAGAGGAGAGTGTCGATCACAGCAGTGTTTTTATAC
>JBBJLS010000036.1:17124383-17138259 GCA_037577275.1 Bryconaethiops microstoma | reverse complement strand
ACCAGAGAGCCTGACAGAGCAGCTTTAGGGACCATCTCAGTCATTAAAGACTTTCCCTCTGGAGCAGGGTATAATATCTGTGGAGAGTTATCATTCTCATCTGTTATGAACACACTCACGGTCGTGTTGCTGCTGAGTGGAGGAGAACCATTGTCTCTGGCCGCGACCTGGACTTTGAAGTTTCTGAACTGTTCATAGTCAAATGATCTCACAGCATGGATCACCCCTGTGTCTGCATTAATGGACAAAAATGAGGATACTGGGACACTGTTGATCTCAATGGGCACCAGAGAATACAGCACTGTTCCATTCTGTCTCCAGTCTGGGTCTCTGGCAGTAACATAACAAACAGAGGCACCTGGTTTGTTATTTTCCATGATATAAGCACTATATGATGAATGATCAAATACAGGTGGATTGTCATTGACATCTGACACAGATAAATGAATAGTCATGGAGGAAGATAAAGGCGGAGAGCCCCCATCAGTAGCAGTGATGGTAATGTTATAATCTGCTTCCTTTTCTCGATCTAGAATGCTTGTGGTCAACAAAGAAAAATAGTTCTTGATGGATGGATTTAATTTAAAAGGAGCATTTTGCTCAATGGAACAACGAATCTTTCTATTATCTCCTGAGTCCTTATCCTGAACATTAATAATACCGACCTCAGTACCTACAACAGAATTCTCAGGTATGGGGTCATTCAGTGATTTAAGAATAATTTTGGGTGCGTTGTCGTTTACATCACTGATGTCTATGACAATTTTCGCAGTGGATGCTAAGCCAGGGCCATCTTTGGCCTGGACTCTCATTTCAAAATTTGTTTCTTCTTCATAATCAATGTGTCCGGTTACCTTAATCTGGCCGCTTATTTTATCAATGGAAAACAATTTTGCCGCCTTATCAGATATACGACTGAACTCATAACTGACTTCTCCGTTTGCTTCTTCGTCAGCGTCTGTAGCGCTCACTGTAACTACATCTGAGCCTAAAGGTGCACTTTCAGCCAGAGTGACTTTGTAAACAGACTGACTGAAAACTGGAGTGTTATCATTAGCATCCAGCACGTTGATGTGGATCACTACAGTACCAGATTTCTGTGGGCTGCCACCATCAGAAGCTGTAAGTAATAAATTGATTTCCTTCTGCCGTTCACGGTCCAGTTCTTTCTTCAACACCAATTCTGCGTACTTGCCCCTCTCGGAGTTGTCCTTTACTGACAGAACAAAATGCTCGTTTCGCTCAAGCGAATATTCTTGAACAGCGTTTTGTCCGATATCCGGGTCGTGAGCTTCATCCAGGGGGAAATGCGTTCCTTTTTCCGCAATTTCGATTATGTCGAACGTAATCACATCATTAGGAAACCGTGGATCATTGTCATTTATATCCTCAATCTGCAGTGAGACGCGATGCACTTCCAGAGGATTTTCTAACACGAGCTCGTAGTTCAGAATGCAGGAAATCCTCGCTCCACACAGCTCCTCTCGGTCTATTGTCTCATCTACGACCAAATCCCCACTACTCAGATTGATGTCGCAGTATCGTTTCGCTCTGTCCTCTGCATCTATCCGAGCCTTGCGTGTAGATAACCGTTTTACATCGATTCCAAGATCTTTTGCTACGTTTCCAATTACAGAATGACGCTTTATTTCCTCTGGAACTGTGTAGGTCAAATCTGCACAAGCCATTGAAACGAAAGTGCAAACACATGCCCATAGAAGCAGTGTGGGATAAGAAAATATCATCCGATCCATTCCAGTAACGTTTAGAAAACCAACTATATTACACATATGTTGGATAGTCTGTGCAGTACGCTCTGAAATCCATATACAGTAAAAAGCCTTTTGCAGCGATGGCTCTCTTTGTCTGAGAAGAGGTCTTATTTAACTTGAGATGAGCGGAGAGATGCAATCATTTTCACTCTGTTGGTGAACAGCGACCCTTTGAGCATGTTTAGAATATTGCACTTTAAATCTTCACTAAGATATCTTGTCATGCTTATCTCCCTTGATATTATACGAAAAAAAGATATATATACCCACCGATTAAGCAATAAGTACAGAGTAACTTGTTTTGAACTTCAACAACATAATAAAACTATTTAGGGTTGTATAAAATATTGTTTAAGCTTATCCTTGTAAATAGATGCTTTTGCAATTTACTTCACATTCATGTGTGCTACATATTATATAAATATTAAGCTTTGTATATCCCCATAAGTATTATACAATTAACAAAAAGTTACATTCTATATAATTTGAATCCCTAACTCAACAGGAAGTGTGTTGTCATTGTAGGATCTGATGAAGTTGAAGTCACTGGTGTGTGATCCTGATGTTAGATACACGGTGTAATTTCAAGAACTGCAAAGAGTTCCAGTGCCCTCAACCTCTGCATAGTTGGGAGGGAGATAAGCACTGGCAATTACCACTGCTCCTGGGGTTTTTCCTATGTCATACTATGAATTTCAAGCTTTTTGTACATACATGTGAGTAATTATACTACTGAAAAAATCTATAAAATCTATATGGTATAACTTATTTGATTATCCAACAACAATACATTATAAGTGCAGACTGTGTAGAACTAAAAGCTGGACTTTACTAGACTCAGGTGAATCAGAACTACTGTGGTGAAATTCAATCTGCTGATATACATTGCTTGAAAATGATCTAGCAAAATGTATCACCAACCTCAGTAAAATAATCACATAAAACTCAAGACCGAGTTAAATTGCACAATGCTTATATCATCTCCTATATTGTTAACTGAAATCATGCCGACATCTGAAGTGTCAGTTTGGCCAAATTTTAATGTACCACCAAGTCACTGGTGTGTGAGCCTGTTGTTAGTTGCTCATCATAACTGGAGGAGGAGTTCCAGCTCCCTCAACAACTGTTGGGAGGGGAATAAATGCTGGGAATGGTGATTTCAAACACAGCACCTGGGGAGCACTGTGTGGGGACGGTACTTCAGAGGTGCCACTAGCAGTCCTGGGATTTGAACCCATGACTTTCTGATTGTAGGGGCAACTCCCTAACCACTAGGTCACCAGCTGCCAATAACACTTGGTGTTAAAGAGGACCAAGTAGACCTGTCAGATTCTTTGGGTCTTTGACTATAGATTTTTTTTTGTTCTCTTGTTCATTTTATTTATGTGGTTACAATGGTTATCACTGGCAAAGAGAACTCCCTAATGTTAACTGGAGAATCAGTAAATATACATAGCTAGCTATTTGTATACAATGTAGCTATTGAATAGATATTTAATTCTATTTTCATTGGAATGAGTTTACAGTGCTTTGAAAAAGTATTCATACCCCTTGAACTTTTACACATTTTGAAACCTTACAACTACAAACTTAAATGTTTTTTATTGAGATTTTCTGTGATAGACCAACACAAAGTAGCACATGGTTTTCAAAATTTCAAGCAAATAAAAATCTGAAGAGTGTGGCGTGAATTATATTCAGCCCCCTTTACTCTGATACCCCTAAATAAAATCCAGTGCAATCAATTGTCTTCAGAAGTCGCCTAATTAGATAATAGAGTTCACCTGCGTGGAATTTAGTCTCATTACAAATACATCTCTTCTGTGAAGGCCTCAGTGATTTGTTAGAGAACTTTAGTGATCAAACAGCATCAGGAAGACCAAGGAACTCACCAAACAGATCAGGAATAGAGTTGTAGATAAGTTTAAAGCAGGGTTAGGTTATAAAAAATATCCCAAGCTTTGAACATCTCAAGGAGTACTGTTCTATCCATCATCCAAAAATGGAAAAAGTATGCTACAACTGCAAACCTACCAAGAGATGGCTGTCCACCTAAACTATCAGACCGAGCAAGGAGAGCACTGGACAGAGAAGCTTCCAAGAGGCCCATGGCCACTCTGGAGGAGCTGCAGAAATCCACAGCTCACATGGGAGAATCTGTCCACAAGACAACTGTATTTCGTGTACGCCACAAATCTGGCCTATATAGAAGGGTGGCAAGAAGAAAGCCATTGTTGACAAAAAGAAATAAAAAGTCCCATTTGCAGTTTGCCAGGGGTCATGCAGGGGACACAGCAAACATGTGGAAGAAGGTGCTCTGGTCAGACGAGACCAAAGTTGAACATTTGAGCTTAAATGCAAAGCACTACGTGTGGTGGAAAAGTAACACTGCTCATCACCCTGAACACACTATCCCCACTGTGAAACATGGTGGCAGCATCATGCTGTGGGGGTGCTTTTCTTTAGCAGGAACAGGGAAGCTGGTCAGAGTTGATGGGAAGATGGATGGAGCTAAATACAGGGCAATCCTGGAAGAAAACTTGTTGGAGGCTGCAAAGGACTTGAGACTGTGAAGGCGATTCACCTTCCAGCAATATAATTGTTTAGATCAAAGAATATTCATATTCATTAGAATGGCCCAGTTAAAGGCAAGGCCTAAATCCCATTGTGCATCTGTGGCAAGATTTGAAAATTGCCGTTCACAGACGCTCCATTCAATCTGGCTGAGCCTGAGCTATTTTGCAACAAAAAATGGGCAAAAATTTCAGTCTCTAGATGTGCAAAACTGGTAGAGACATACCCCAAAAGACTTGCAGCTGCAATTGCAATGAAAGGTGGCTCTACAAAGTATTGACGCAGGGGGGCTGAATGCATGCCACACTTTTCAGATTTTTATTTGCTTAAAATTTTGAAAACCATGTATCATTTTTGTACCACTTCACAATTATGTGCTACTTTGTGTTGGTCTATCACAGAAAAACATTTAAGTTTGTGGTTGTAAGGTGCCAAAAGGTGTAAAAGTTCAAGGGGTATGAATACTTTTTCAAGGCACTGTATACACAATGAATTTTGAATGACCATGTTTATACGTTGTGTTTTCTTGATTTTTGGTTGATATTCTGTCTCTCTCCATAAAAATGAACAAACTTACAAATTCAGCAGGGCATCAAATAATTATTTCCCCCACTTTATCTTGGTGAACACAACACTCTCCTAAGAGAATTTGAAGGACAGTAACCCCCGCTCATAAGCAGTCTTTCGCAGATTTTTTCTGAGAACCAACTAAGAATTGTTTGAGGAAGCCCACACATGCGGAAACCACAGATATTTTTTTAGCCTTTGTGACGTCCTACATCTCCTTACTGGTGATTGGCTGCTGCCCTGTGACACATCTGTGGCAGCTACAGTCCAGAATTTCCCCCAGGAGTTATCGCCAGTGTCACTAGTGTTTTTTGCTTTGTTCTTATTCGTGCTTTGTGCTTTAGCCCTGTATTTTTATTACTGTAAATAAAATTAATTTATTACTGTATTTACACTGCTTATGCCAAAGAAAAAAACAGCACGTATCAAAGAAAACGGCGTACATGAATTACAGTGCAGTCTATACAGAGCTCAAACGGTGTTCACATAGTGGCAGGAGACTTTAATAAGGCCAACTTGAAGACTGTACTCCCGAATTTTTATCAACATTTTAAGTGTTCTACTAGAGGGGAAAACACTGTGGACCATGTTTACGCCAACATTAAGCACGCGTATCCACCCCCCAGCCTCGGCCAGTCAGACCATCCCTCCCTCCTGCTGTCCCCAGCCTACACCCCCCTCAGACGCAGTGCCAAGCCCACCACAAAGACTGTTACAACCTGGCCGGAAAATGCACTCTCCAAACTACAGGACTGCTTCGAACAGACAGACTGGGACATATTTGAACACCAGGAGCTGGAAACATTCACAGGAACGGTACTGGACTATATAAAGATCTGCATCGGAAATGTGACTGTAGACAAAAACCAGAAACCCTGGATGACCAGCCAGGTCTGTACACTCCTCAGAGCCCACGACGCTGCCTTCAGGTCAGGTGACAGAGCTCTGTACGGGGATGCTCAAGCTGCTCTGAAAAGCGGAAATAAAAAAGCCAAGATGGACCATAAGAGGACCATAGAGTCCCACCTGTCCAGCCACAACACACGATAGGTGTGGCAGGGAATACAAGACATCACAAACTACAGAGGCTATGATGCAACTACAGGAGATCTGAGTGGCAGAGGAGCTAAATTGCTTCTTTGCTCGCTTTGAATCATCACATCAGAAGCACTCACCTGCTCCAGCCCTTCTCACACACCCACCAGGTTCCTGCATCACTCCACTTACTGTAAGGGAGCACGATGTCAGATGAGTGCTCCTGGCAGTGAACCCCAAGAAGGCTCCCGGCCCAGATGGAGTACCTGGTAGAGTGCTCAAAGCATGTGCCCACCAGCTCACCCCCTTATCTTCACCAAAATCTTCAACCTGTCCCTAGCCCAGGCAGTCATTGCATCCAGCTTAAAATCAACCACAATTATACCAGTGCCGAAGAAGTCTCCCATCACCAGCTTAAATTGTTACACAGGTCATCACGTCAAAATCATCAAAAATAAGTTTATGTGGGTTTTGTAGTGTTTTTTATTCTGACTTCAAATCTGTGTTTAGCTTTTCCCTAGCATGTACAGTTTTTGTGATGAAGCTAGTTATATATTGCATGATAGTTGGTATAATAATCATATGCTAACCGTTTTTGAAGAAACTGGTAGCTGAAGTGGAAGTTGATGTGACTGAAAAAACTGAAAGCAGATCTGAAATCCGCATGAAAGACTGGTTTAGAAAAGTGTGTGGTGGTTTCCGATGATTACAAAAAATCTTTTTTGTTGACCTGTGTTATCATCCTGTGGCCCTCACTCCGGTAATCATGAAGTGCTTCGAGAGACTGGTTCTCCAGCACCCCCAAGACTTTGACCTCTACCAGTTCGCATATCGCGCGAACAGATCCGCAGAGGATGCCATCACCATAGCTCTCTACTCTGTGCTGAGCCATCTGGAGCAGCAGCAGAGCTACATCTGGATGCTCTTTGTGGATTACAGCTCAGCCTTCAATACCATCATCCCTGAAATTCTCATCACCAAACTGGACACTCTCAGTCTCCACCTCTCACATGTGCCTGGATAAAGGACTTTCTCACCAACCGGCTCCAGACTGTGAGACTTGGCCCTCCACCTCTCCTCCACTCACACACTGAGCACCGGTTCCACACGTGGCTGTGTGCTGAGCCCCCTCTTGTACTGGCTCTACACCCACAACTGCAGTCTACCCCATAACAACAACCTCATCATCAAGTTTCCTGATGACACCACAGTAGTTGGACTCATCTCAAAGGGAGCAGCTGAAAGAAAGGATGTTCTGAAGTTGGCAGCCTGGTGTTCAAAGAACAACCTGGCTCTGAACTCCAAAAAACCAAGGAGATCATTGTCAACTTCAGGAGACACAGTACCGACTTGGCCCCCTCTACATCAACGGTGAGCGTGTGGAGAGGGTCCATACCCTCCGGTTTCTTGGCGTCCTTATCTCCGCTGACATCTCTTGAACAGACAACATCACAGCAATCATTAAGAAGGCTCAGCAGCGGCTACATTTCCTGAGGGTCCTCAGGAAGGACAACCTGTACTCTAACCTGCTACTGACCTTTTACCGCTCATCCATCGAGAGCCTGCTGACATACTGTATCACAGTATGGCATGGCAGCTGCACCATGGCAGACAGGGAGAGGCTCCCGCTGCCTCAGCAGAGCAAAACACATCATTAAGGACAGCTCCCACCCTGGTTTTGATCTGTTTAACCTGTTTCCCTCAGGGAGGCGCTACAGGTGCATCACAACAAGGACAAACAGACTCAAGAACAGTTTTTTCCCAAAGGCCATTACCACTCTAAACTCACAAATGCACTGACCACACCGTCTAACCCCCCAAGCCCTGGACTTCCTTCTATCCACCAACTGTGCAATATTTAATATTCAATATTTAAATTGTATTGAGAATACTATGCAATATGAAAGTGATCATTCGGTCACACATGAACACACCACAGCACACAGTGTGAACAGCGCAAAATTCTTCCTCTGCATTTAACCCATTCACCAAGTGAAGCAGTGGGCAGCCAGGAAAACAGCGCACAGGGCGCAGTGTGTGGGGATGGTACCTTGCTCAGGGTACCTCAGAGGTGCCACTAGCAGTCTTGGGAATCAAACCGACAACTTCTTGATCGCACGGCGAACGCCCTAACCACTAGGCTACCATCTGTATACTGTGCAATGCTCATTGTCCAACATTCACTGCTCACTGTACATGATCATCATTACTCTGCAATACTTAATGTGCAATAACTCACACTGCATATCACACTGTATATAAAACCTTATTCAGCTATGTATTCTATTGCATATGCATATAGTGCATCAGAAACATCAGCACCATTTATTACTTTATTTTTGTGTTATTTTTTTCTACATACATGTCTGCGCTGAAGGAGTTGCTTTTAATCTCATTGTACATGTGTATACTGACAATAAAAGGCATTCTATTCTTCTATTATATTCTAACATCAGTATTTTCCATTCTAGCACTGCGCATACTGTACAGTACGAATAAGGGTTCACCTTTACGTTTTCTTTAAGGGTAATGTAGTAAGCAGTGTTTAAAATGAAATTTAAGTGTTTTGGGATCATATTTTGGGGGTATATTTAGGGTTTACACTTTAAAAAATAGGCAATTCAGGCGTTTTAACACATCACAACATTACGATTTTCACTATAAGCAGGTGCTCGTGGAACGTTTCCTGTAATTTGTTTTGAAGCATACCAAAAGCACACGTGTTTTACATAGGAAAAATGTAAACTACAGAGATTAAAAAAACATGTTGCTCATAGTGTTTACTAAACATGCTTTTCTGTCATAACTGATCACTGTGTACAATGAATAAAAAAGGTTTGTCCATTTTACAATCAAGATTCAAAGAACTGAGTGGGTAAAAAGATCCATTCAAACTTCCATCATTTTTCTTCAACATCAAGATAGATAGATATATGGCAGAACTTTTAGAAATTAATGATATTTTCAGTGCTGCACATAGAATCATCTTTTACCTATTTCAGTTATTCAGAGTTCATTATTTATTTATGTTCATAAATACATCCCTAAAACTAAAGCATGCCTGGAGGCAAAAGCCTTCCTTGGTAACCTAATTAAATGCACATAGAGTGAACCTCTGGAAATAAATAAATGTTATGACAAGTAATTAAAGCTCAGACCTACTGAACATAGTGGAACCATAAATTCTACTGAAACCCAGAAGAGAAATAGAGACAAAACACTAAATGGCACCTCATAGATGAAAAAAAAAAATCAAATAACACCTTTATATGACCATTATAATATTATCAGAAAAAAAGTTTAGGTCTACTTGACTGACCCATCTATATTACAATCTGGCCTGCTTCACATTCGTGCTCCAAAAATACACTTGCTGTGCATTAGTGGGTACATAAACATACACATACCTTGAATATTCTGAGTTACCTGCACACAACATAAATATCATTGTTTTGTGATTGATAATTGATGCCATGTCATAATTTATGTTTTTAACAGCACTGCAGTTAAATCTGCGTTATTGCTGATCTGCAATATTAATGTTGTTATAATACTTAAAAAGTAGGAACATAACATCAAAAGCACATGTCTATTGAGCACATTTAACAAAGGTTTAGAATGCAAAACCTACTAATAACGTAATATTAATTAACTTATGGACCCCTCCCATGTGCACCTACATATTCCTTAACCAAAAAAACCCCCCAAAAAACAACAACAACAGCAGCAACAATTAAATGCCAGTAATATGAGTGTGCTCACAATATGATAAAAATTATGTTGAAGAAACTATTCTTCAAATGTTTGTATTTGTTATCTACAAAGGGAAAGAGTTTTTTCTCACCTCATCTAAATCTGCATTAATAATGGTTGAACCAAATGGATCATCTTGATACTTTTTCAGAGTACCACCAGCAGGAAGTGTGTTGTCATTGTAAGATCTGACGAACTTGAAGTCACTGGTGTTTGATCCTGTTGTCAGATATGCGTCATAATTGTAAGAACTGCGGAGAGTTCCAGCTCCCTCAACCTCTGCATAATTGGGAGGGAGATACGCACTGGGAATGGCCACTGCTCCATCAAACAACAGTCTGGGCTTTTGCCTGTGGCAAAACCTCACAGCCAGGATCAGGATAATGAAAGTTAGAAAAAAGGTGGACACAGCAACAAGTGTGATGATCAAATACGATGTTAGTTTGGAGTCACTGTCCTCATAAGTCATATCTTTAAGTTCTGGAAGTTCAGAAAGATTATCTGAAATAAGCAGATTTAAAGAACAGGTTGAGGAGAGAGGGGGCTGTCCATTATCTTTCACTGAAATAACAAGGTTCTGCTTCATGCTGTGAGATTCAGTGATGTCCCGCTGAGCCCTGATTTCTCCACTGTGGAGATCAATGGTGAAAAGTTCTGGATCTGTAGACTTTATAATGTGATAGGACAGCCATGCATTCTGTCCAGAGTCAGCATCCACAGCAATCACTTTGGAGACCAGAGAGTCTGACAGAGCAGCTTTAGGGACCATCTCAGTCATTAAAGACTTTCCCTCTGGAGCAGGGTATAAAATTTGTGGAGTGTTATCATTCTCATCTGTTATGAACACACTCACGGTCACGTTGCTGCTGAGTGGAGGAGAACCATTGTCTCTGGCCACAACCTGGACTTTGATGTTTCTGAACTGTTCATAGTCAAATGACCTCACAGTATGGATCACCCCTGTGTCTGCATTAATTGATAAAAACGTGGACACTGGGACACCATTGACCTCACTGGGCACCAGAGAATACAACACTGTTCCGTTCTGCATCCAGTCTGGGTCTCTCGCAGTAACAGAACAAATAGAGGTCCCTGGTTTGTTGTTTTCACTAAAAAAGGCACTATATGATTGCTGTTCAAATACGGGCGAGTTATCATTGACGTCTGATACAGATAAATTAATAGTCAATGACGAAGATAAAGATGGAAAGCCCCCATCAGTGGCAGTGATAGTTATGTCATAATCTCTTTCTTTCTCTCTGTCTAATGTGCTTGTGGTTATCAGAGAAAAATAGTTCTTGATAGATGGAATTAATTTGAAGGGAACATTTTCTTTGATGGAGCATCGAAGCTGCCGATTGTCTCCTGAATCTTTATCCTGAACATTAATGATTGCTACCTCAGTGCCTCCAGCAGTATTTTCAGGTATGGGATCAGTCAGTGACTTAAGAATAATTTGAGGTATATTGTCATTAACATCACTTATATGTATGATAATTTTTGCAGTAGATGCTAAACCAGAACCATCTTTGACTTGGACTCCTATTTCATGATATTTTTCTTTTTCAAAGTCAATATCTCCTCTTACTTTAACCTGCCCAGTTGTCTTATCTATATAAAATAATCTAGCTATTTTATCTGAAGCTCGATTAAATTCGTATGTAATTTCTCCATTTGCTCCTTCGTCAGCATCGGTGGCACTTACCGTAATTACTACTGTGTCTAAAGGTGCATTTTCAGCCAGAGTAACTTTATATACAGACTGACTGAAAACCGGTGTGTTGTCATTAGCATCAAGCACATTGATGTGGATATTTACATTACCAGACCTCTGTGGCGTGCCACTGTCAGACGCTGTGAGTATTAAACTTATTTCGTTCTCTTGTTCACGATCCAGTTCTTTCTCCAGCACCAATTCAGCATATTTTCCATTGTCCATGTTCCTCTGAACGGACAAAATAAAGTAGTCATTCTTCTCCAGTGAATATCCAGTGACTCCATTTTCTCCTATGTCAGAATCGTAAGCTTCATCCAAACGAAAACGATGCCCCTTGTCAGTCGATTCACTGATCTCAAGCTCAATGACATCATTAGCAAATCGCGGCTCATTGTCATTGATGTCCTGAATTTGAAGGGATACTCGATGGACTTCAAGAGGATTTTCTAGAACCAGCTCATAATTGAGAATGCACGGTATTATTGAACCACAAAGCTCTTCTCGGTCTATTATCTCTGAAACTATTAAATCGCCCGTTCTCATGTTCATGTCACAAAACCGTTTGCCGTTGTCCTCCGCATCGATCCGTGCTTTTCGAGCTGTTAATTGTTTGGCGTCTATTCGGAGATCCGTGGCAATATTTCCAATCACATACTGACGCTTTGTTTCTTCTGGGAACGTGTAAGTCAAATCTCCACGTACCACACGCAGAGAAGGGAGGAGTAAAACAAGAGGGACGATGAAAGGACAGAATGTCTTGACTCGCATAACTTAAACTCTTCTAAAAACAAAACGAGAAACTTACACAAAAGATATTCAGCGCAGCCTTTCCCAAAACTGCTTGTGCCTCAACACATTTTGCTTCCTATGCACTGCTATAACATAGAGCTGAGGAGCAATATTAACTGTGGGAGGAGAGGTGTGTCTATCCAGCTATCGTTGGTGAAGAGTGACACCCTGTGTGTTTTCTGTTAACTGCAACACTTGCCCTCCTAATTATTAAAGATTTAAGAAATATATTATTTTCTTCATCCAGGTTACTCATATAAGCAGCAGAATACCACAGTAATGTAAAGTTAAATGATGACACACTTTAAAGCCAATTTATTTGCTAGTAAGGTCACTCACCGATTGTAAAATAATATTAGAAAATGATATCGAATGGCATTTCTGCTGTGATTATCATCATATTCATTCGTATTCTGCCCGAGTATTCTAAAACTGTTATGGCTGTCTAGAACACCAGCGCACAGAAACCGTTTTAAATAGGAATTCCACCAAATTTCACAAATTCTACATAATTTAATAATTAACACTGAATTAAACAAAGTAGGCCAGAGTGGTTTAATGTGAAACGGTTCATTGTAGTGTACCTTACTGACTCAGACGGACCAATAGCTTAAGCTCAAAGTTAAATATTATTCACCATAAAAATATATCGGCTCATTTCCTATGCGATAAATTTGACTCGCATCATGGATCGATAAAAATCCAAAATCTTCTGTGAAACATACAACAGTGGAATCATAAATACGTTCGATTAAATAAATAGATAGATAGATAGATAGATAGATAGATAGATAGACAGACAGACAGACAGACAGACAGACAGACAGACAGACGCTGGTTGGATTTGTACCTTCTCTTCAGCAGGAGCATTAGCTGGCCAGCTATTAAACCTCCATTAAATACAATTAGCATCTATGAAATATTCATACTGCTTATGTAGAGATTATGATAATAGTGAGGGGACAAAAATAACTGTGTCTCACTCAACCTTCCCAAGCTTAGTTAAAATGATTCATGTGCCGCGAATCCACAGTTTAGTTCCGGGGTTTGTTTATTCAAAACTACTCATCTGTCATGTTTAATGCCATGTTTGGAAAGTCAGAAAGTCCCTTGAGCTTTAAAGTAATTTAAATGCCATTATTGTTATTATTATTATTATTATTATTATTATTATTATTATTATTATTATTATTATTATTATTATTCAGTAATAGTTAAAAAAACATTTGAATATGCTGCTTAATTTTTTTAGATATTAATATCTATTATTATTATTTAGTAGTAGTAGCAGTATGACTATTGTCAGAAATAAAAACTCTATTGTTATATCAGATGTTTGTATTATATTATATGTATGTGTTTTTCACTGAACAGTTGCAGTGTCACTGTGGGTGAGTAAAGTGTGTTGTGTGTTGTGTGTGTGTGTGTGTGTGTGTGTGTGTGTGTGTGTGTGTGTGTGTGTGTGTGTGTGTATTAGGTGTTTCAGGCGTGTGGTACACCAACCGAGAGCTCGAGCCCAGAGGAGCAGGTGAAGAGAGGCCAAAACATGGCAGAGGACGTCAGCAGCACTTCAAGCACAACTCTGGAGAAACTGGTGTGTGTTTGTGTGTGTGTGTGTGTGTGTGTGTGTGTGTGTGTGTGTGTGTGTGTGTGTGTGTGTGTGTGTGTG
>JBBJLS010000036.1:17079419-17096012 GCA_037577275.1 Bryconaethiops microstoma | reverse complement strand
CAGCATCTGGACTGCCCAGAGGTTGCGTCTCCAACTGCAGTTGAATAAACTGACTTCTGATTATTACAGCAAAATACTCTTGTATTGTGCATTTTTGCAAAGTGCTTTTCTTGCCTTAACGTCAGCGATTTGCCGCGACATTTGCACCTCTACAATTACGTTGTAAAGCTCCAGAGGATTTTCATAAATTAATTCAAAATGCAAAAAACAGCTAGGTATTGTGGCACACAAAGCCTCCCGGTCGATTCTCTCCAAAACAAAAATATGTCCCGAATCCTGGTCCACTCCACAATACCGCCTGCCACTCTGATAATCCAGCCTGGCCTTGCGAAATCTCAGATCTTCTGAATCCAAATTAAGTTCCATGCTTAGGCTTCCAATAAAGTGTTTTGTTTTCACTTCTTCTGGAACAGAATAACGAAGGTCTGCTATGATTAAAATATCACTGCGCAAAGTCGCCTCTGGTATGTGAAGGATTCGAGCGTTTTCGCCATCGTTTTTAGATTGACCAAATAAAATCCGTATACTGATACTTCATCACAAATTATTTTAGCCAATCTTTGTCGAAAAAATGAGTCTTCATGTGAGAGATTGCACTAAGCACCGTACTGTTCTTTGTGCAGGGAAGAAAATAAATGCACAGAATGGGAGTGTTTTCCAGACTCTTAAAATTGGTAAAGAGCGACAGGGTGAGGAGAAGCGAGAACATGTCTGCAAAATCATTAACAATTGTTCTGAAACGTTTGTTGTAACAAATAAAGAAATAAATAAATGTTTGATACCCTTTCAATGCCGGAGACAGCGTCTAACAAAAACAACTTTCGACTTCAGTCGATTAGAGACCAAATAATAGGCGTACAATACAAAAAGGCAATACTTTAAAGAAGTTTTTTAAAAAGCCTCACCTACCACCTCCAAAAGCTAAAAATTATCACAAATTTTAATATTGCAATGTGAATATTTTTTACAATATTGAAAATGACAGCACTGACTTTTTTCGGTCAAACAAAACTTTGCCTTGCCTTGTTTAATGTTTTTATTTTTTTTACTGAATGTTAAACTATAGTTAAACTGCCTGTGTAACCACAAATAATTTTTCACACCGAATGACTGCTAGTTCAAACCAAAGAAATGCTACTTTGGTATAAATGAAAAGTGACTCAACAGGGACTGAACAATGACACTTACAGACCTCCATCAGTTAGTCTAGTTACACTACATCCCAAACTGTCAACCAGCTGCTTCATAAAGCAATTCATGATGGGGCCATTTTTGCAGGGGTTCTCCTCTTCGAAGGATTTAGAGCAATGAATTCACAGTACCTTCTCCCAGGTGGTTAATAATGTACTTGGTCTGTCCTTAAGGTCTGACACATTTTCACACTGCCTACTTCAAAAAGAGGTACCGCAACATGCCAAGAAAGAATGAAAGTGAAAAAATGCTGCTTGATACTTATTTATGTACTAGGAAAATGCTGCTTTAAATGTATGTCAAAATATGTCGAATAACTGCACATGCACAGAATTCAATAGTAGAAGATCTCCATTTCTACAGCAAAGTCAGGCAAATGATTGGTGAAAGAAAAAGAAAAAATCTCAAATTTTTGGAAATACTGCTCAGGGCAGTGTTAAACTAGTGTAATGTTGCGTGATATCACATCATGGTAAAAACGAAATTTCTGACGAACCTCAGATCTAATCATGGTACAAATATCTAGGTATTATAGAAACTCAGTAATTTCATGACTTTAGGGCTAACAGGCTTGTGTACTTCAGATATGCATTTAAAAACTATGGTTGGTCTTAAAATTGCATTGGTTTTATGTACAACTGAACGGTTCACCTTGGGATGTAACCAAAAATACGAACACATTGCAAAAATCAAAAACTCTACAAACTGTAAAAGATTTTGTTTATTGCATCTCTGGCTCATGTTTACTAGGTAAGATCAGGAAAACATTGCAAAATGGGCAATTAGTCAATGTACAATGTTATTTTTGATTTGAATATAATTTTTTGTGTACTAAATTTTGTGTACTTTATGTGTTCTTCACTAATTATTTAGCAGGCTTTGTTGTGGCAAGCTCCAGGGATGATATGTATAAGTCTACTTACAAAGGAGTAGAGAGCCTGATTTTAATCACAAACGGGAGCACAATGTAGATATCCTTATTCTGGGTCATTTATGAATATTGTATAAAAGTGACATATTATACCTCTTTTTAAACAGGTTATAATAGGTCTAAGGGCTATACAAAACATGTTCATGAAGTTCTTTGCACAAAATCACTCTCACATAAAGAGATCTCACCAGTTCTATTCTTGACAGTTTCAGTCCCTTTCAAAATGAGCCGTTTAAGGGCTCTGTCACTTTTATGAAAATAAGCTGTTGCTGGCCACGCCCCATCCATGCTTACGCGGCGCTTCTACCACACCTGAAAATGGCAGAAAACAGAGGTGCTATCCAGCCTTATATGTTTGACCCCGAGTCGGAACCAGAGCAAGATGAAGAGGAGCCACCTGCACAAACACCTTCACAAATGCAGCAAGCGGTTTCTGAATGGTTAGTCAACTTTATGTACGTGGTCGTAAACCCCGCAGACAAAAATGGCTGATCTTCAACTAATCTAGTGGGTGGGGGCTCGACAGGTGGGGAGTGGTTCTATGCAAATTTACTTATCCTGACGTCAGGCAGCATATGATTCCTGACACCAAAATCTTTCAATCCACTCGAAGAAAACGGATGGATGTTTTTTTTTCGCGATTGGGGTGTTTATATGAGCAGTAGAGACCCAAATGGAAATATAAAAGAATGCAAGAAGTGATGCAAAATATGTCACCTTTAAGGTATGAAAAATTAACTTAGCTGTCTAACTGATCACAGTATTGTTCTTCAACTTTATTTATTGTTAGACATGAAATTAACATAAGTGTTGACAAATGGGTAACACAAATAAAGTTTAGCTTAAAGAATAGTTATGCTTGTTAATAGTCAGGGTGGTCAGGATAGTGTTTTAGCTCAAAAAACACATTTATTGTTGATTTATATATATATATATCTGACAGAATTCCACAGAGAAGGGCAAGCGTGGCAAGAACTATATTAACTATATTAACTGTTGATTTGGTGCTGGAAGGGCTAATAGGTAATTAAACTACATTCCTTTCACGAACACAAGCTACTTTTGTATCTTAGTTTCCTCATATGTTCTGTTTGGACAAGGGAGTAAATAGGCATTATTTGAGAAATAATTAAAAGCTTTTACCTACTGCATAGAAAAAAACAAAAGAAAAATAACTTACAAAAAACATACTGCAGGTTTTTACGACAATACTGCAGTTCCCTTGTAAATATAATATTCACAGTCGCAGTAAAATGCAGCGGTGTGGACCCCCCAAAAATCTGCATGTATTATAAATAGCATTGTTGAAACTTAAGTATTACTGCCTTTATATATAACTGTATTTGTCTATAACACACCTTACTAATATCATGTTATACTGCAAAAATTTGATTGCAGTAATATTGAAGTTAATTTCATAAGTGCTTTCTGTTTACACAGGCACAGACAACCTATGATTAACTAGAATCTGAACAGTATAGGATCTGAATTGATCTACATCACTTAACCAGTTCATACTTGCTTGTTGAAGTTTGCTGAATTTTGTTGAATTTCAAGTGTATGATTATGCATGTGTGCCTCAGCAGGGTGCAATAGTTATGCACCAATTTAAGTGGTGAATCACCCATTCCAACACTTCAAATGCACACCATTAGCTGAGAGTTCCCTAGCTGTCTATATATGTTCATTTTGTTCACAAGCAAAAAGAGACTGACTGCAAATAGTGACAACCTCAACAGTGGAATTCTGTCAGATGGTCAGAAGACATGATTTAAGGTAAAATATGCATATGTTATTTGTCTTTTACAAGCACTAAAAACAATAGCTTAAAAACCCATAAACCATGTCTGCTAAAGTACTGTGCATAATGTATAGAGTAGATAAAAAAAAATATGGACAGTCCTCAGGTACTTATGAAAGAAACTTTATTTGTGATTTATAAACAAAACACATCACCAGATTTCATTAAGTAATATAAAAAGAAAAAGGAAACAGACAAACAAACCAAAAAAAAAACACTATTTCACCATTACACTGATGAGCAGGTGTACAAAAAGATTGTTTAACAGTTTTGCACTGTCAGAGTCAAAAGCATAGCGCCACTTTGGCGCTGAATGACTTAACATTCACTACACACAAGCAGAGTACATAGACACTTTTTATGTTCTGTTTTATCATTTTAAAATTTTTATCAGAGATTTTGTAGCTTTTAATGAAAAAAAGAGGTTGATATTGTAGAGGGGATATATGAATTTGAATCAGTATCACAGCTTAAAAAATTATATATCTAACACTACACCATTACTTATATGTAGAATGTTCAGGTTAATGTTAATGGCATAGGGCCAACATTTCTGGGTGTTTGTATGTGTATACATGTGTGTCTGTAAATTGTATATTTGTGAGTATGTGTGTACGGTTGAATCAGAATAAATTATTAGAAATGTCTAGGTATTTCAGCAGAGACAATACAAATCTCCAATTCAAAGAGAAATGGTTAAAAATAATATGAAAAACATATATATCCATATGTATATCTATCTATATGTGTGTGTATGTGTGTGTGTGTGTGTGTGTGTATATATATATACACATATACATATATATATATGTATGTATATATATATATATATATATATATATATATACACACACACACACAATTTTCTCATCGGCGTATTACATGCAAACAGCCACTTAGTGATCTGACAGCACTTAACCACACCTGAAAGAGGCTGTGTGAATGTGTATGTGTGTGTTTGCATATGTGTTTGTGTGTGTATTTGTGTCATAAGAATGCAGTCTTATAGCAGCGCTAATATCCCTCACATACTTTGAATAATAGTCCTACAGCCAACAGAAAGCAATATAAAAAAGCAGAGGGGTAAAGAAACTCTTGAATGTGGAAAGAAAGCAAAAACTTACAGACAAAAATCTTTTAGCATATCTGAAAGAGCAGGTATGACTGCTCAATGCTCACTGCATTCTCTCATTTAATTTTGCTAAGATACACAACAACAAAAAAAAAACAAACACAAAAAAGTAATGCTGCATCAGTCCTTGGACACTGTCTGGACACCCCTGTAACTAGTCTTATAACTAATCTTATATGCCACTCCTTGTAATCCAAACCAAGCTTCATACATTGAATTGAAAATTTGCGTAGGCTTATCTACATAACTCTTCACCTCCATAATAGAGTAAGTCTCTGTTGCACACATCCTTTTCATTGCTGTTAAACCACCTGTGTGAATGGAAGGGATGGCATGTGTGCTTGCTTATTTTCCCTGGGGATGAATTAGGAGCAGGACATTTCAGTAACAGTGCAAAGGATTATTTGAAATGAAGGGGTTACAAGCCAGGTCTCTTATTCAGTTCACCCTGTATGTTGTACAGTCACTAGGGGGCAGTTTTCGCTGCAGTCTCCTGGTACACAGCTATGAGTGAGAGGGAAAAAATTGCAAATCTTACAAGCACTGGAAAGCCAAGAGCCGGCAGGGAGAGGGGGAGAGCTTTAAGAACAACTATCAGACATTCGAAACAGAGGCAAAGAGACCAGGCTTGATTTGACATGAAGCAACAAGCACCATTCCTGCCTATATTACAGACTCCAAGAGGGTGCAGCACCTCAGTCCCATACTGGGTTTAATGTGGGGCAACTATATAGACAGAATGTCTGCGCATGGGGAGGATCCACCACGACACTACTGAACTGGAACGTATTCTACTCATACAGCGTTGAGCATGAAAGAAGCATAGGGGACACTTGGAGTTTATACATTTAGATTTGTGTCCATACATTTAAATTTCTGTCTGTATGCATCATTTTTGGATGGCAGTTCTTTGTAAAACAGAGCAATGCACTCTCATGCATTTCAGTAGAGGGCTCTGTGAGCACTACATGTGTAACACATACGGCTACTGTTCTACCCCTGAAGTTTAGTTTGTTCAGCTCTGATCTCACACAGAGATAACACTGACCAGATATTTTTAAACAGACACTTGTTGTGTCTATTTTAAATAAAATTTTGTTGATGAATTTCAAATCTTTTGGAAGAACATGCCCTTGTTTTCTTCTCCTTAAAGTCCTAGTTGTGAGGAAGGCATGAGAGATAAAAGGCTTCTCATGTATTTTAGACCTCTTTTATCGAGAGTGTGTGGTCATGGTTTACACATGTTTCATACAGTGCACACAGCCCTGACTTCATATATGTTCAGATTGCTTCCAGCTCCTCTTGTCCATGATACATTGATAAAATAGTGTGTTAGCCAATTACTGCTTTCTTGTAGCCATTACAGCACACAGACAGGTCATAATTTGTGGATGGGTACAGAGAGAAAGGTCTCTTCTGATCAGCACTGGGCAAGGCTCCCCTGTAGTGAAAGTTGGTCTTAAAAGGCTCTCCCCTCTATACTCGCTTTTTTTGGTTTTTCTCTTTGTGAGTTTTTGCTACCAACTTATTTGACAGTTTGCTTTTAAAATAAATCTTTCTCCACTATTCTTCTGCATCCTCTTTGCCCTTTTCCTTCTTGTCCTTCTTGTCCTTCTTCTTCTTTTTCTTTTTCTTGGCCTCCTCTTTTTTGCCGAAGGTGATAAAGTCGCCCTTATCATCCAGGGCTCCTGGGTCTTGGCGGATGGAGATGATGGCAGGAGAACCAGGGATGATGAAGGCTTCAGGAGGAATCTCCCCCGGCTTCAGGGCCTGTGGAGGCCCATAGCCTGGGCCTGCACCATAACGGAAGCTCCAGCTGTTACTATTGATCCCAGCTCCGACAGGAGGAGAGAGCTGCCCTTCACCTTCCCCATCTAGAGAGAGAAGGAGGGACAAAAAGGGGGATGGACAAAAAGTCATTTTTCATAAACTCTTAAAAATAAAGGGGTTTTTTGGAGACATGCTGTTGTAGAACCAGCTTTTGATGGATGGTTCTTTATACATTTATTATTATAAGAATTTATATATTTTTTGTTTTATGTTTTTGTCCTCTTTAAAAACACAGAATCCCAGTGTTATTATATTTATTTTGAAAAGCAAGAGAACATTGCCTAACAAAACCAAAAATGTTTGTGGCACAAATGTTTAAAAGACATATGTTTCACACTTTTCTAAATGTGTGTACATTTCACAGTACATTCAACAATAAAAGCACAAAATAGTAAAACAAAATAAAGTAGCCTACAGAAAGGCCCAATTTCACACGGTGAGCCACTTTATTATGGCCCATGTGGACAAGCATGAGCACCAACTAATCTGGTTACAGTGTGAAAGAGGACAAACCCAATCCCTCATTTCTGTATACGAGATAAAGTAAAAGTTCTATACCATTTTTGGATGTAACAGTGCATGGTGACATTGAAATAAAAAAGTTTTTCATGCTGATTTCAGATCTGCTTCAGTTTTTTTCAGTCACATCAACTTTTTGAATTATGACTAATATTAGATTTGCAATAGACTTGCATGCGATTTTTATTTTTTTTTTAAACTATCAGGTAACTGTTTCAATATTTTCAGTGCAAAGTCAGATAGGCGCACACTGTGGCATACATATAATGATCAGTGTCAGTCAGCTACCACTGTTTTTTTTTTAAATGCTTAGCATATGATTATTATATGCTAATTATACCAAGTATCATGCAGTATATAACTAGCTTCAACACAAAAACTGTATGTGCTAAGGACAAACTAAACACAGATTTGAAATCAGCATGAAAAACATTACAAAACCCACAAACTTATCTCTGATGATTTTGACCTGTTGACCTGTGTGATTAAACCACCTAATGCAATCACATTGCTTAAACAACCACAGTTTGGAAACAATCATAACCAATCAACAGCTCACTCCAGTAATCCCACCTCCCAGGTTGTGTCATTTGTAGGCTCTGCAACATCATCACTGTCATCATTTCTCTTCATTAAAATTTTGTGCATATTGAGAATATCCAATTGCATGTAAGACCAAGTAAAATGTTTTCCTTGAACTATACACTGATGATCCATTAAAACCACTGACAAGTAAAGTGAATAACACATCATCTCATTACAGTGGCACATGTCAAGAGGCAGGATATATTAGACAACTAGAGTCAGTTGTTGAAGTTGATGTGTTGGAAGCAGGAAAAATTACCTAGCATAAAGATAAGAGTAATTTTAAGAAGGACCAAATGATGGACATGATGACTGGATCAAGGACATGATGACTGGATCAAGGACATGATGACTGGATCAGAGCATCTCTCAAGCCTCCATGTCCTACGAGGTGTTCCCTCTGTGCAGTAGTTAGTACCTACCAAAAGTGGCCCAAGGAAAGACAGCTAATAAACCAGTGATAGGGACATGGGCAACCAAGGCTCACTGATTTGTGCTAGGAGCGAAGACTAGCCTACCTGTCCCGATTCCACAGAAGAGCTACTGTAGCACAAATAGCTGAAAAAAGTTATGCTGGCTATGATAACAAGGCGTCAGTGCATCGTAGCTTGCTGTGTGTGGGGCTGTGTAGCCAGAGACCTGTCAGAGTAGCCATGCTCTCACTTGTCCCCCTCTGAAAGTGCCTACAATGGGCATATGTAAATCAGAGCTGTTTTGGTGCCATGAGGGGGAATTACACAATATTAGCAGATGATTTTAATGTTTTGGTTGATGGGCGTATATCCCAACCTAGAACCATTTAATTTCGAGTGTAGAAAGTCAGCTATCCTAGAAAGTGATTTTCAGAAAGTGCTTGATGTCACCATTAGCATTTCTCTCATAAAAGCCACAAAGAGGGAAATAAATCAAAGAGCAGATTGCATGAAATAAGAGCCTATGAAGCAGTGAAAGAGGACTGAATTCACTTTAGAGGAAATACAGAGTAAATGCCCAAAGACTCATAGGAAAGGGGACATGTCTGACAGAAAGTATTCTGGGTACATATGAGGTCACGTTATAAATGGCTTTTGACCAGAAGGTTTTGACAAAGCATGGCAACAGAAATCAACATCAGAAAATCAGCAGATTTGTTGAAACATCAGAGAGCATCACAACAACATAGACTGCACTTTTATACAATCTTCACGATTAAGAATTTGCTTCCTCATGAAGAACAAAGAACAGCAGAGAAAGAGAGGGAGAGACAGAGAGAGAGAGAGAGAGAGAGAGAGAGAGAGAGAGAGAGAGAGAGAGAGAGAGAGAGAGAGAGAGAGAGAGAAAGAGTCTTGTGCAATACTTTCCCTGCAGAAACAATGCTCGCCACTCTGAGCTTCACACCAGTTACTCTGTGATTTGACCTACTTTCCTCTCTGTGTTTTATTTAGATCAAACTCTGGCCCTGAAAAGATTTTTTTCGTTTCTTTGACTGCGGGTTAATTGTGAAAGCACTACACACACTGGCTGTTTTAATAAATGCATAAGCTAGCATAGAGATAATATCTCCTCCTGAGTTGTGTGTGTGATCCAAAAACATGCAAAAAAAAATTATCCAATTAGATCAGACGTATGGATAATTAGTTTTGGGTGTGATATATACCAGATCTACTTAACATAATATGCTCTATAACAAAATTCTTCATTGCTTAAAGAAATTAGTAAGTATAAATTTTTTTAAAAAGTTATTGCACTCCTAAGAATTAGTAACACCTTATTTTAAGGAACAAATGTTGCATTTTTGCTCCTTCTTCAGAAAAGCTAGTTATACTAATGTACAAAAAATGCATTAGGAGCCTCCTTAGCAACTTGATGAATTTGAATTGTCACCTAAATATATTACTCAACAGCTATTAAGGATTTTAGTATGATATTTACTTCAAAATTATTATTTGAATACTATTCTTCATGCTTCAACTCTATCACTCTACAAAAACACAAATAAATTATTTTATATAGTATATAAGGTGCAAATGGTATTTATGAAAATTGAGTGATGAAAAAATTGCAGTAAAATTATATCTTTAGTAATAACTCAGCTTGACACGACCTAGAACACAATCTATACATTTAGGTGATAATGTATGCTCAATAAAAGTACTAACAACTGTGTCTTAACAGTATGCTAATTGTATTGCAACTTGTAATGAAAGTGTTAATTGTATTTCAGATATTGAAAATCACTATGCACAAAAACAGGTTATAATGAATGCAGCCTACTGTAAGTGATAAGCCATTAAAGGGCTCATATAGCAATTTTCTCTCCTGAGAATTACTTATAATGTTCTTGGGTTACGTAGTCTTTTTCCAAACTCCTTTATCCTTTAAAAATAAGCAGGACGTTTTGTTACTTCAAAATAAGAGTGATATATGTTAATGCATTTGTTTTCTGAAAATGAACACAGTATTCAATTCATGTGCCATACAGTACATTGACCATATTTAACAGGGGTGCATGACACCGTTTGAAGCATTAACAATGTTAAAATACTAAATAAATCATATTAGAAATAGAAATGAGAGTTTGTTAATGATCATTAATGACCTTTTAAGAAGCCTATTGTTCAGACTTTAATGATCAAAGAAAAAGACTTTAATGAATACCCAATACATGTTCCTCAAAATAAAGTTTCTTAACATTCTTTGGGCACTTTTACAGAGGTTAGAAGTAATATAAGCAAAAATAGATCTGACTAAGCTTTCTATGAAAGCCATTGCTTTTGGTCAGAAAATTTTATGCCACATGAAAGTAAGTCATTCTCTGGTTTCACATCTTAGCATTCACAAGAAACACTTGAAGTACAGATAGCTTAACAACAGACTGAAATCTCTTTCTCTTCCCCTCTCTCTCTCAGCTGAAATTGTTAGATATTGCTGCACAGAATGACAGCATTTACAGAGAGAAACTAAATTAAACATCTCATCTCTGGTAAGAGTGACCCATGTGTTCATGAGTTACTCAACCCTCACTTAATTTCCCCAGGCCCCCATTATGGCAGGGGTATCTACCAATGTGTGTATGCACATGCATGTGGGTTTGTTGTGTGTTTACGTGTCAGAACAAGAATACTCAGCTGACTTCTTGTTTCAGGAAGAGGGGTATGTAGAATTTAGGTGGGTAAAATTCTGGGCAAAAGGTACTTCTTTCAGAATTCGCTCACTTCATCTCAACTTTATACTTTGTGTGTTGCAAAAGAAGACTATAAAGTTACATGAAGATCTAAAAATAAAGGGAAGATGGTGAAATGCAGGATGCTGTGTCCACTGTACATGACATCACATTATAAGAGCCTTAAAATGCTTCAAAAGGAGCCGTGGTGGTGGCACAATAGTTAAGGTGCACATAGACTGAAACAAAACATAACTAGTTTGAGTACACATGAGAGCATCAAAAAAATCTCTGCTAAAATTCAGCAGTGTGATGGCTGTAAAAAAGATTATCTTTAACACTGCTAAGTTAAATGCATTAACCAGTATGCCAAGATAGCCCAGTTATCTAGCAAACTGACAAATGCTATTTAATGGAATATCTCTCTGATAAGCGTGCAGTGTGAGGTAATTTGCTTTTTACTTGTTTATACTGGAGATTAGCTACAAAAGAGTACCACTTTTATAGCTAGAATCTATTAGACATTGCAATGTAATTTAATTAAATTGCCTTGGAACTTACCATTACCCAAAATAATGACCGAGTTCCTATTAGTTTCTGCTACACACCTTACCAGGTGTCAGGGCTGAGGACAGTGACGGTAGGTGGCCGCTAGCCACTGGTGGTTGGGATTTCTGTTTGGATAAAAGGGGTTGTGTTTTATGTTTTGGTGGTGAGTCAGCCCTCACCCAGAGAGCCTGTGTTTCCGGTTCTCCTTTTGTTTTGGATCCTGGCCCTCTTACATTTTAGAGAAAATAAAGAAAAATAATGAACATGGATATCTGCCTCCGCGTCTATCCACATTTGGGAGAAAGGGATGACCGTTACACCCGGTCAGCACACAGAACCCTTACAAATTTGTATTGACTTTAATAACTTGCCGCCCAGTTCTTGGTTTGGCTAGACCACACCCTTGCAGGGCCTTCACTCTCAGCTAAATACAACTCCACTGTGAAGCCAACCATTGTTTTAACTCTTCATCCCTCTTCCACTTTGCTTTTCTCTCTCATTTGCTGACATCCTTTCTTTACTGTTTCTCACTCTCCATTTCTAACTGTATGCTTTGTACTCTGCCATGTTCTCATTTAGGTTGAACTCACTACTCATCTGCATTCAGGTGCAAGACAGTTCTAAAAGCAGCAGACGAGCCTGTTTAAATGGATAAAGACACAGCAAGTGTCTGAGCCTTATTTAGAACATGATCTCATGAATATTTCGCTCTCAAAGAGCTTTCTCTACACTTCTTCATACAGTTGTCCATAGCCTAGCATAGATAATTCACACATTTAAAAATAAGTTCTTTAGAGTAATCTTAAAGAACCAGTCAATGGATGGTTCTTTAAAAAACTCAGATGAAACTACTCATTGTATGTTCTTTGGAGAACCAAAAGTGGTTCTTCTGTTGTATTGCTCTAGAGGACCGTTTTATGACATATTTTTTTTGGTACACATTTCCTGCAGCTCCAAATAAAGAAGTTACCATGGTACCTAGATGTTTGAGAGATTCTAAATGATCACAGCCCAGTTTCAGATGGCTTACATTATTATATATTACCACAACTGGTATTAACACAGTGGGGGTCAACCACCTACATTTCTCTCTAATGTATATTCCATTCATGATCAGATTTTCATAATGCACACACCTTGGTTCTATCTTTAGTTTACTGCCCCATTTTTTCATCCACCTTGCTTGTCTTTCCTCTTTCTTTTGTTCCCTGATCCATCTCTTTCCATCCTTCATCCTATCTTCCCGATTCTTCCTCTTTTCCCGAGTATGAATGGTTGCCATAGAAACTGTCTACCCCATCCCTTGCTCGCCCACTCCCTGCCACTGCAGCAATATCTCTAGTTCAGCACTGTTGCCTGGCAACAAGTCACACAGTGTTCCCTAGCAACAGGACCACCGCAGGAGCCTGCCAATCCTGAACTGTGCATCTCCAAACCCCCACATCCCCTTCTCGCCCGCTCTCCATTCTTCATTATTCCTCTAAGTAAAGTATCCTCATCTTTCTCCTCTGCTTGTTTATTTCACTCTTTTTTTCCTCAGTTCTTCTCCATGACTTTTTTTGCCCTCAGAGGTCTTCACTGCACAAGATTATTGAACGGAATACATTACCATCCAGTGTAGACCAAAGCAAAGCAGCGCTTGCACAACACATCTGCACCAAGTCGATATCAGCTCGGCACTAATCACCCAGATCAGCCCAACACAATGCAGAGAGTAAAGTAGTGCATCTGATTCTGTTGAAGGATTCTGTTGAGGCCAAGGAGTTACCCCTATATGTCTTACCACAAAGAAGTAAACAAAAAATTAATAGATTTTGTTTCAAATGCTGCCTTCCTACTTCACTCTTGCTCTTATCATTTCAGTCTAACTTTGCTCTATCAGACTGTCAATATTTCAGTCATCTACCACTCAGGAGACCCATGACTGCTGTCTATCCATGCTCTGCCTACAGATGTCTAAATTGGAGTCTCACTCAGCCTAATAAGAAACATGCATGTGGTTCAGTATTAGAGTGTGTTTTAATTTTGTTTTAAAAGATGTTAGCATTGATTTAAAATATAACACTGTTAGGATTTGCCAACAATATTTTCCTCATAGTACCTGCTATATATGGTGACACTATGGCAGAAACAGATTATGTGACCAGGCATGCCCTTAAACTATATCATTACACTCAAGCTAAAAGAGAATGACCAATGGAAGCATTGATTCTGATAAAAAAAAAAAAATAAGCCACACCTCTAAGATGGTGGTGATTTAATCCATGACACCTGAATCAGCTGCAAGACAGGGTAACACTAACACTATTAACCCATTTTGAGTTTCAGTTGCACAGCATAAGAAGGACAATCAATGTGTCCAACTAAAATAAACATCATCGAAATTAATAAAAGTATTCCTAAATTATGTAAAGGTAAGACTTAACTGGACTTTTTTTTCTTTACTTTTTTCTATAACTTTGCAACAATTGGCTTTAAAAGAGCCAGTGTATTGTAGAAATTAACATGGGTTTTAATGTGGTCTAGCTAAATCAGAACGAAACTCCAATGACCGCCTTTTTATCTCATCCTAAAATAAGCTTGAATTACTGTGCCAATTAATAAGTAGGCACTTAAGTATGCAAGTTAATTGTATGTTTTTTGTTCTAGACTGGGGCTGAAGTGGCGCACTTGATAAATGCAACACTTGATTACACAGGAAATTCTGTCAGTGAAAGCATGAACTGGAAGACCCTCTAATAATGACCCCAGACTGAGTGGAAGACATGCAGTCTATGTAATCTATGACCATGAATCATTTCTGTTTGAATTTGAGGTAAACTGGTTTTCTTTAAATTAAAAAAGTGGACCCAGGCAGGTTCAGACAGATGGGAAAGAACAGATGTATATATTAACTGTGTTATATATTTACATCATTAAAAACCATTAAAAGTTGTTTGTAAATGAGTAATGTGTGTGTAAGAATGTGCAAGCCAATTTGCTTTTCTTGTATCATCAGTGATCATTCCATGATCTGCACAGCATATCAACATATGGCCTCCACCATATGAATTCCCTGCAAGTTTAACTCTTCGGTATTATTGTGTCTAACTTCATTGAAATGCCCTGCAATCAGGCAAAATGCAGAGTAAGAATTTCACATTGTTCACATTGTGTGCTGTGGTGTGTTCACACGTGACTATAAAGAGCCACTTTACTTTACAGCTATAACAGCTTCCACTCTTCTTGGAAGGCTTTCCACAAGATTTCGGTGTGTTTCTGTGGGTATTTGTGCCCATTAATTCTGTAGAGCATTTATGAGGTCAGGCACTGATGTTGCACAAGAAGGCTTGGCTCGTAATCTCAGTTCCAGTTTATCTCAAAGGGGTTCAATAGGATTGAGGTCAGGGTTCTATGCAGGCCAGTCAAGTTCAACACCAAAATCACCCAGCCATGTCTTTATGGACCTTGCTATGTGCACTGGGACACAGTCATTTTGGAATAGAAAAGGGCCTTACCCAAACTGTATCCACAAAGTCGTCCAAAATTTCTTGGCGAGACATCACAAAAACCATGTGATATTTAAACAGGCCAATTTTGTATACAAGACATAGGCTTTGTAACTTGAACAGTGTTTAGATATTACATTAACCTCTCTCCCACTGTGAAAAACAAACTCCATGTGTGAACTCACCTGCAGCACTGGATACAGTGGGCCAGTTTTGCACCAGCACACCCTGTGCTCCCTGCAACACTGCTGAAGACTCTTCCATGTGAACAGAACTGCAAAACAAAGAAACAAATAATATAATGATTCACTAATAATTATTCATGGTGCAAAACAATAAAATCTTGGAACTGTTAACATTTAAATAAAGGACTGTCACATGCACTGGTCACGTGACGCACACGGGACAAAGGAAATGAGCGCGTCACAGGGTATATAAACAGGAAGTGAACAGGTCTTCATTGCTCAGTCATTGAGTTCTACCTGCGATCGGTCCATGGTGAACCTGCTTCACGTGAGTACTCACTTCCCTTCCCTTTGCATGTTTGTGAACATGGGTTCCGGGGGGGAATCTTAACTCTTTCCTAGAGCGTTTGCAGAGTAAGCTGCGTGATCTATCCAACCCTTTCGCTTCTATCGTGTAGCGTGATGGGTTCATCCATCACGCTACACGGGCACAACTACTAGCCAGGTACGTTCTTGTCCACCCTCGTATCGTGACGAGGACAAACTATCCCTGAGCCCATTCTAGCTCTCAGCCATAAAAAAAAAAAGCTAATGAAGCCCACTATGTCAGGACCAAGAAAACAAGCCTGTGTGCTTCACTTATTTTGTGTCAGCGATCTTGTATGCCTCTGCATGCATTGTGTGTGTGTGTGTGTGTGTGTGTGTGTGTGTGTGTGTGTGTGTGCGCGTATATGTGCTTGCATACATGTGTAGCTCTTAAAGGTACATGTCAGACTGTGTGTGAGATGAGTCGCAGAGTTACCATGGGTTATTATGGTCTGTTTTTGTGGCGTTTTCATTCCTGTGAGGTGCACTGATGCGAATGTGGAGTGACAGCAGTAATGGCTAATAGACACAGAGAGACTAGACTTGGAGGAGACAGACAAAGGTGTGATAAAAACAGAAAAGAAGCACTAATGAGAAACAGTAAAGGCAAGCAATGATGCCAAAAGTAAGCACATTAAGTATACAATATATTGCTTGCTGATTGTTATTACAATGTTGATCTCTGCAATACTGACATCACAAATGGCTGCAATATGCAAATGACCCAATCACAGTCTTCTTGTTATTAAAGACAGCAACTGTAGTTAGTTAGTTAGTTAGTTAGTTAGTTAGTTAGTGTGGAGGAAATAATTATTTGACCCCTCGCTGATTTTGTAAGTTTGTCCAATGACAAAGAAATGGAAAGTCTCAGAAC
>JBBJLS010000036.1:17063203-17079319 GCA_037577275.1 Bryconaethiops microstoma | reverse complement strand
ATACTGTTCTGAGACTTTCCATTTCTTTGTCATTGGACAAGCTTACAAAATCAGCGAGGGGTCAAATAATTATTTCCGTGTGTGTGTAAACAAAAGAGACCACTGCAAAAAAGGTTTTGCCTTAGTTTTTAAGAACTGCTGACAATATTTCTCCTAATTTCCAAATAACAATACTGTTCTTTAAAGCATAATTTTAAAGGAAATTACAAAAAAAAAACAAATCTCTTGTTCTCTCTTAAACGAAATGCCAATAATTACTTTTGATGTACTTCTAGTAGTGTTTTGCCATCAAACTGGAGTGTCAATTATAGCCATGTTTTTTAATATACTTTTCTCATTAAATAAGACTTGATTCAGGTGATCACCTAATCAGTACCTCATAAAGCAGAATGGGGTGCTTGTGTAGGAATTTAACAGACACAGGCATGGAATCGTTGTCATAGAGATGGTGATTTAAAAATAAAATGCATTGGTCTCTTATTTCTTATATATTTAATTTTTCTGTGTTTTCCTAAGCAGCATGTGACGCACCTCAGGCCTCAGTGCTGATTGCCATGGCAACAATGACAAGGCTGGCAGGTGCTGGATTTTGCCATAGTGTTCCATACATTCATAATGAATGTAGGAAATGTGGAGCTATGAGGCAGTGGGTATAGCAGGGCATCTGCAATGCAGCACAGGGTGTGTCCAGCACCCCAAGTGCTCCACGTACATGCTCTGGGCTAGGTTAGATATTTCTTAAGTTGACAATTAGCCTGTTCTCTGCTGTAGCATTAATAATATCTGGCTATCTGTGACGTCAGAGAGCAGGAAGTTTTAAAAGTTATAACAGAATATGTAGATAATTCAATTAAATGTGAATTATTAGATGCACATAATGGTAATAAATCATAAATTAGTCATATATGGAGTCCTAAAACAAGCGTGTGTGTGTCATATATATATATATATATATATAGTAACTCAGTCAGATTTAGTTGTAAATGTTGTGTTCTGTTCACGTTCTATATGAAACTGCTTCATGAGCCAAAGCACCCTGCACAGTTTGTGCAAAATACATTTGTCATGAGGATGACTGCACAAATGTATAAAATACTCAGGTATTGCTTTCTTACTATAGAAAAAAATGTATACAGAAACTGCCTCAAAAAATTGTCATGTCTCAGCCAGTGGCCAGTAGAGGCCACTATTGTTTTTGGGATTTTTAGGGGACTCTTATTTTGAAACAGGTGTGTAATTGTGTCTTGAGTCACTGTCAGCTGTCCTGTGTTCTAGTTAAATGATTCTGTTTTGTGATTGGTTTCTGTCCTTGTGTACTTAGTACTTAAGTTTCAAGAGGTTTGTGTTCAATGTTGGTCAACCCCTCATGGTTCCTCACAGTGGGCTAGAGAGGCTGTCTGGAGTGACGGAGCGCCAGCGCTAGAGCCTGCCCTTAGCACTTCGGCTCTGAGGCTGGCATTGATGGGAGTTCCCTCCGGTGCTCTTTCGGCTCTGCTGCTGGTCCTTAATCTGGTTCTATGGCTCCGACCCACACCGGTTTAACGGCTCCTGCTCACTGGATCTGGCCCCCCTACACCCGCGCAGTGGAAGCGAGCTTCTAGCTCGCGTGGAGCATTCCGGATCTCAGGCTGGCGATGAGGGATGTTGCACCCTGGTGCTCTTTCAGCCCCAGCGCGGAGTCAAGGACGCGCCGACTATGGCATCTGTGTCGAAAGGGACATGGGCTTCTGTGCCGGCAGCGAGGGAAGTCTTCCCCAACGCCCTGAGTACAGGCAAGCTCCCCCACCTGCAACCAGGATATTCACCCCAAAGGAGAGGGGGTGAAAAATGCATGGATTGTTTTTAGGGGGGTTCTCCCCTGGAGAGTGGATGTGGGGGATCAACATGGGCCAACCCAGCCACGGAGTAGGCCAGCACGAGGAGCGTGTGGGGACCCACGGGGCTGCAATTTTTTTTTGTTTTTGTTGTCATTGGTCTCTTAATTATAGTAGGGCTTGCGTTTGTATGTGTTTGCTTATGTACTTGGTTTTGTGTTTGCTTATGTACTTGGTTGTGTGTTTGAGTTGGGGGGGTACTGTCTACCAGTGGCCGGTAGAGGCCACTATTGGTTTTGGGATTTTTAGGGGACTCTTATTTAGAAACGGGTGTATAATTGTCTTGAGTCACTGTCAGCTGTCCTGTGTTTTTTAGTTAAATGATTATACTTTGTGTTCAGTGCTAGTCAACCCTCACCAATGCCCTCACGTTTCCTGCTCCTTATGTGTCTGCTGTGAAGTGTGCTTTGTTAGGCCATTGTGCCTTTTTGCTTTTTGTAGAGTAGTCTGTGTTTTTGTAAATAAAATTCCATCAATGGGAACCTGCGCTTGTGCCTCGCCCCACTCCCCGTGCAATGCTCGATGTAACAAAAATAGTATTTAAACAAAGTATTTTACAAATGTTGACATGCTCAGTCACCAGGGAATAAAAACAGTTTGATTTTGGGTTTTAAAAAATCCATAGAAATATATTCCATAAAATATGCACAGTTTAACTGAGGTACAACATTCATCTTGCCTTTTCCTCATTTCTTTTTTGTATATCTTGTCTTTTTCCTCTGCTTTCTTGTTTATCATCTTCTCCATGAATCATTGTTTACATTAGCCATGTGTCTGTGCATCCATGTAAGTCTGTTTTGATCTTAGCTTTGCTTTACCCCAACCACATTCTTCTGTCCACCTGTGTCTGTTTCCTATCTCCTCCCCTACCCAGGTGTTCTTGTTTCCCTAGTTAGCATAAATACCCCGTGTTTTAGTGTGTGACTGTGGATTATTAATGTTACTTTGTGTGTTCCCTGTTGACCCAGTCCTTGTGATATTCCAGTTAAATACCGTTTTTGGGCTTGTTTAGTTTCTTACACTCATGTTTAAGCCTGCCCTTTATTATTGTTTTTCACTGCCAAACATAAACAACCAGAACGAGGACGAGAGAGTGTGGTGCACGAGGCCCAGATGTCACCTATACTCAGAGGCGGGAGGTTTGAAAATCTGCGATGACTGAAACCGCAACTGCTGATCCGCATTAAAGTGGGGGGTTACTGTACATGTACCACAGTGCAAAATTGGCTGCAATGTTATCAAATTACATTGAAAAAGGATAAACACTCACATGGAATGTCCCTTCTTCACTGAACCATCATTTTTCACTGGGCCTTTTACACCAAGTGTTTTTTGTTGAGAACTGTCGTTAAGTACAGTGTTTGTAAACATGTTAATTTAATCTGTATTACAAGGTGACATTGTGGGCACATAATTAAAATAACATTTTGCACTCCATGTTCTCACGTACTACATCAGGCCTAGTGTCTGTGATTAACAAGGATGAGTGGCCTTCAGAACTGTATGAGTGCACACTTGTGTGTGCTTATGCAAATAAGCTTCCTTTATAATGGTTGTGTACATATGTTTGGACGTGTGTGTGTGTGTGTGTGTGTGTGTGTGTGTCCGCTGTTTATCACCTGACTTGTCCTTCAAGCTGAGAGCTGAAGGACTGTGTATCTGGTGCAGGGAATGCTGATGACCTATATACACCACATCACTGCAGATATGCGCAGAGGCCTTCGGCTACCGGGGGTGTGTGTGTGTCTCTGTGATTGTATAGGGTACTGTGATTGTGCGTGGGAGAAATCACAGTAACTCCTCTCAGATGCTTTTTTCTCTGCAGCCTTCTACAGTGGTTCATGGTCGTCTGTGGAATTGCCAATCTTGCATCAAGAAAGCTGACTTAATCTCTGGACTGGCATCTCTCCACTCATTCCATTTCCTGGCCCTCACAGAGATGTGGATCACACCAGAGAACTTTGCTACTCCAGCTGCTCTCCTCGGTCATATCCTCTTCTCACTCTCCTCGCAGAGGAGGGGGTACAGGTTTGCTTCTCTCATGTATATGGCGTTTTATGCCTTTCAATCTTTCCCAGCTCAACATGTCATCCTTTGAATTCTATTCTGTTACGATAACATATCCAACTAAGCTCCATATCATTGTCCTTTATTGCCCACCTGGCCTGCTGGGCAAATTCATCAACGAACTGGATGTCCTCCTGAGCTCATTTCCAGTTGACGACTCTCCACTCATCCTCCTCGGAGAATCAATCTTCCAGGTGACAAGTTGCAGACCTCTGAGCTTGTGATGCTCCAATCATCCTTCGGCCTGTCCCTTGGCAAGTCTCCTCTGACCCACAAAGCAGGCAACACTCTTGACTTAGTATCAACCAGATCACTTCCTATGTTCTTATATATTGTCCACTCCTCTACATGTCTCCGACCATCATCTTCTATATTTCAAATTTCCTCTTCAGACCTCGTCTCATCACCCACGTGTAACACCTATGACTACTTGCATTAATGTATCCTCTCTATCTCTGTCCTCTCTCTCCTCCTCTATTCTTTCTTCCATATCTCTCCCTAACTCCATTAACCTCTGTCCATTTTCAGTTGAATCAGACACCAATGACCTCCTCTCATCTCTCCACAGCTCAATTAATCTACTCTGCCCCTTGTCATACCAATTTTGAAGAAACCCATGCTGGACTCCTCAGATATCAACAACTAAAGACCAGTATCTAGACCAAAGTGTGTCTCGCCCCCGGCTCCATGGCTGTCCTGAGGTCTTGTGAAGTAACCAAAGGGAACTGATAGCAGCCGAAAGAAGATGGAGGAAAACGCTTAGTGACAGCGACCTTATCAGTTATCACTCTCTCTTATCCAAATTTGCCACTTATTTAACTTTAACTTGAAGAATCGGCATCCAACCCTCGCAAGCTCTTTGCCACCATTTTTGTCATTTCTTAAATCTCCATCTCACCGTTTTTCCAGCTCTCTCACCTGAAGACTTTGCTATGTTCATCAATGAGAAGACTGATGACATTATTAAATCCTTTCTGCCAATCATCAAGTCACATGTCAGCCTGAGACCAGCCAATACTGCCCAGTTTCTTGGCTTCTCACCTCTCTCTCTTGAGGATGTGTCATTGCTCCTGATGTCCAGCAAAACCACCACATCTCTGCTCGACCCTGTCCCGTTGAGTATGCTCCAGATGATATCCTCAGATCTAACCCTGCATATCATCTACATCAATGGCTCCCTAACAACTGGCCATGCTTTTCAAGCCGTGGTCACATCAATTCTGAAGAAACCCACGCTGGACTCCTCAGATATCAACAACTAAAAGACCAATATCTATTCTCTCCTTCCTTTCCAAAGTCCTGGAATCTGTTGCTTATAACTCAACATCTTTCTTTCTCAAAACAGACTTCAGGACCCTCACCAGTCCAGATTCAAGGCTGCACACTCTACTGAAACTGCACTACTAGCTGAGATTATGGGTTGTAAGTATGAAAAACTGTGTCTATTTGCGTGTGTGTATGTATGCATGTGTGTTGAGGACAGACAGAGTACAGGTGGCTCACATGGAGACACATGGCTATAGGGGTCATGCAGAAGTGAAGATATCACTGGGGGTCATGATGTCTGCTTCTCTGCAGACCAAACATCTCTCCACTTTCCTAATTTTCTCTCTCTCTTCTCATACAATACATCTATGACCATATCCTTGATGTTTTTTGTTCATTTCCTGAAATCTCAAGCACCCTTCCAAATCTTTAAGGCTTCCAAATCTTTAATCTTCAATCAACTTCATGTACTTTCATGTAATGAGGTTTTTAGAACATTTCTGTTGGTCCCTTCATCATAACATGTTCACACAACATAAATAACAGCTGTTGTTTATAAATAGTGCAAATAAACAAACAAATAATGAGCATACTCTTGAACAAAGCAAAATATTGATTTAAATATTGGGGTTGGGGTGGGCAGGGTACTGACCTGAAGCCGTTTCAGTAGATTAAGAAGGACAAAAGTGCTTACCTTTGCACTCCTGCCCTCAGAGATGCAGAGTACCGCCAGTCAGCATTCGGTCCCTTGGGCTGAGAGAGAGAGAGAGAGAGGGGGGGGGCACAGGGTTAGATAGGTTCTCATCAATAAATCATAAAGCTCTGCTTGAGTCTGTGCTCTCTGCATTCTGATATGAGCTATGGCTAACAGAGACTGTTGATGGGCACTGAGCCATGGTCCATGAGAGCCGCTGTTTGTGCGTACGTGTGTGTGTGTGTGTGTGTGTGTGTGTGTGTGTGTGTGTGTGTGTGTGTGTGAGAGAGAGTGTATGAGTGTGTGTGCATGCGTGTGTGTGAAAGCTCATAAGCTCATGAAGGAGCTAGAGGCTGTTCTGGTGAATTACTGCGACAGCAGTCACCTAGCAGATGAGGTCTGAGGGACTGAAACTGCAAACACTCAATCACCCACTCTTTCCACACTTACTCTGCCCACTCTTTTACATCCATCCAATCCTTCACCTCCATCTATCTCATAGCCGTCTGTGCCTAGATCCAGATTAACCCCAGCCACCATACATTGTTCAATTCCTCCTCTTTTCAATACAATACAATGCGTTCTTAAAACAGAAAGGGGTATTTGAAGCAAAGTAATAGAGGAACCACATTTGTTTCATAGGGGCATTCTTCACCCCAAACAACTTTTCCTTTATCCCTCTTCTCTCATTCTTCATAATAATTCATTTTCATTCAGCCTCCACAACCCTCTTCCAGTCCTCCTCCCCTTTCCCAAGAGCCACCTCACTCATCTCTTAATGGAATGACATCATCTTAAGAAACCAGCTAATTCCTTGAAATGTGATATAAGCATCCTCTATTCCACAAATCAAATCCATTGAAACTACACTCAGTACTGGTCAGAAAGGAACATTTCTCCATTATGGAGCAATGAGCACTCTGAGGTAAGAATTCACTCCTGTCAGCCAACATAGTGTAGTAAAATGAGAAGATTGACCAAACTGTTACAAAACATCTATTTTCACATTTTAGCATTCTCATAGGCAATATTGCATTCGGGTTCAAATGTTGTAAAAAAAAACCAAAATAGTTATTGTTTTTTCATGTGACAGTGACAATAAAATTTAGTAACAGGCAAGAGTTGCTTAAATTGTAAGGGAGATCCAGATGGTCTTTTTATATCAGTCCTAGTAAAGAACTGGGTTAGGGAATATGTGCTGGGCTGAGGCATTAGTGAGTGCCCCAGATAAATTGGGTAAATAATGTTCTTTAATCAGGTGAATTCAGAGGGGAGTGAGCGCGTGCAGAGACTGCCTCTCCCACACAATCTAATCTACCAGGCTGTGAATCAAGGCCTGGAGGTTAATTTTTTTTACAGCTTCTGCTGCACTCAGTGGATTCTTTGCTACTGCTTGGAGATGAGTGATTTTAACGCCACCCTTGCCCCCATTCCTGTCAATGCATCCTTTATCCTAATGCTGCAACCCCATCAAAACCTGTATTACATAAACCTCTCATAAGCCAAAAGTGCATACATTATAAACCATCAGATCACACTCGAGCCAATTAAATCAGATCTTCCATATCTCTGCCTGTTCCACTGAACATGATGTAAAAACACATCAGATGAACACAAATGCTGTGCACAGCACAAACATTTATTTTTAGATCGCAAGGGTGTTTAACAAAAAGCATTCTGTTGTAGGCCAGTCCATGGTATAATTGTGCTTGCTGATCTATTTAGAGCTGTGCTTTTTAACTTGCCTTATGAGTTTACAACTGCTGGCAATGAGCCAGCACTGAAAACCTACACTGGAGGTGTTTCTGTTGTGTCACTTGCTGTCTCAAATGCTTTTAAGAGTTTCATGGACATCGGTGAAATTATTTTAAATAGATATTTTATATAAATTCCTGTATGTTTCTGACTTCTGAATTCGTGCAAATAAGGCACTTAAGATAAAATGAAAATGGTGATCCAGTGAATTCACAGACCAAAGTAGATGTGTGTCTACCCCAAGAAGTAAAGCACAGTTAGAATATGTAAAAGTAGACACAAATGCACAAATGAATCACAATCCTACTAACACAATGATTCAAATGTTAGGCCTTTGGATAGCAGAATGGAAAGAGACAAGTCTGTGTGGCAGACAGACAAGAGAGAGGACCAGCTCAACAGGGAAATGTGATGACCAGTTCAAATGCAGAGGCAAATCCCTTATTCATCAGAAATGAAGTGCGTCTCCAGAAAGTCTTAGCATTTGACATTAACGCAGTATGAGTGCTGAAAAGCACTGTTGTGGAACTACTGATTGCAAGTGGAAAGGACCCTGTGCACAGGCTCCACATCTTTTATAAAAAATATTGTCAACATGTCCTACAAATAGAGATATTCATATCCCTAGAATTGGACTGTTAGATATGAATACAGTGACCTAACGCATCAATGCAAAAGAGGACACTGATTGCTACACTCTTCCTCAAATATGTAATCATGTCAACTAAAGGATAGACACTGAGGTGAAACACACCTGTAGGGCTGCATCTGGCATGCTGAGTCTACGCACAAAGCCGCTGCCACCCGTGAAGAAGCGCTCTGAACCCCAGGTACCGCTTATTGGCCGGCCTGTGTTGTAGAACATGAATGTGTCACTGCCAGATGTGGCAGTCAGGCAGGTTTTGTAGCAGTAGGTTTTGGTCAGAGAGCCATTTCCACGGACCTCAATGTAGTGTGGTTCCACTTTGAGATCACGACGGAGAACCACATTGTTGTTGGGTTGGGACCCTCCACCACCTCCAGAACCACCCTCCTGTGAACTCTTCTGGGACACACAGCAGGGCGAGCAGGAGCCAGGCTGGGTGCAGTAGGCATGGCAACGGACAATGGCTAAGACCACCACAGTGACCAGGAACACAAATGTGGTGGCACTGAGGGCTACGATCAGGTAGAGGGTTACATTAGAGAACAGTAGTGTGCTGTTTGGACGGACTATCTTCTTGGGGTCTGGAATGACCTTGGGAGGCACCTCCATTACAGCTATATTAAGTGTGGCAGTAGAAGAGAGAGGTGGGTTACCATGGTCCTTCACCAACACAGTGAGACTGAACGAGGTGGAGTTATCTTCCAAAACCCGGCGTGTGGTGCGAATCTCCCCCGTGTGTTCATGCACTTTAAACAAGTCTGGATCTGTGGACTGGTCCAACAAATAAATGAGCCAGGCATTCTGTCCAGCATCTGCATCATATGCAACAACCTTGCTGACCAGTGCACCTGCTTCAGCATTCTTCAGGACTGTTTCTGTAGAGCGAGTCCCATTGCCTGGAGGGCTCATAATTTCTGGCGGGTGGTCATTTTGGTCCATCACATAAATGTAGACAGTAGCTACACGGCTAAGGGGAGGAATACCACCATCCTGAGCTTTGACCTGAAAGTGAAACTCTCGCAGTGACTCGTAGTCGAAAGAGCGGAGCGAGTAGGCAACGCCTGTGTCTGGTTTGACTGACACGTAGGAAGTGACAGGAATGCCATGGTTATTGTCATTCAGGACTGTGTAGGTGATGCGGGCATTCTCGTTTACATCCGCATCCTGAGCCTTGACTGTGCAGAGAGATGCTCCAGGAGCATTGTTCTCCATTACGTACACAGTGTAAGATGTCTGCTCAAAGCGTGGTGGATTGTCGTTAACATCTGCCACATCCACCTGAATTGTCTTCTGGGAGGAGAGGGGAGGGGTGCCGCCATCAGTGGCACTGAGGGTGACATTATAGGCTGCAATGGTCTCACGGTCCAAGAAGGCAGAGGTCACTAACGTGTAGTAGTTCCTGAAGGACTTGATTTTGAAAGGGAGACCAGATGGGATCTCCAGAGTCACCTGTTTATTTGGGCCAGAATCTCGGTCCGTCACGCTGATCAAGGCCACCACAGTGTCAGCACGGGCATCTTCACGCACCGGGCTTGACAAGGAGGAGAGCACAATCTCTGGAACGTTATCGTTAACATCCATTACCTCCACCACCACTTTGCAATGGGCTGCAACTGCGGCTGGCCCTTTGTCCATGGCTTGGACATACATTTCATAGGAGTTGGTGTCTTCATAGTCCACGTTGCTCCTGACACGGATTTCTCCAGTGTTGGTGTCCATGCTGAACATCTGCCGGACCCTTTCTGGGGTGTAGCTACTAAACGAATAAAATACCTCACCATTAGTGCCTTCATCTTGATCGGTGGCGTTCAGTTTAATCACGAGTGTGTCTCGAGGTGAATTTTCGAGCAGTTTCACTTTATACACCGAGCTATCAAACACGGGGTTGTTGTCGTTCGAGTCCAAAACTCGCACGTTGATCGTGGTGCTGCCGGTTAAGGCCGGTGTGCCGCCATCAGTTGCGGTCAGGATCAGCTGACGATGCGACGTTTGCTCGCGATCTAGCGGTTTTTTCAGCACGAGCTCGACATGCTTGCTGTTTGGTGACGGCTTGTTGGAATCGAGCGCGAAATGCTCGTTCGGATTGAGCCGGTACATCCGCACCGAATTGGTGCCAGCGTCCGGATCCTGCGCGTGCTCGATCGGAAAGCGCGCTCCCGTGACCTCAGACTCGCTGATTTCCAGCTGGTACTCGTCCCTGGGGAACTGGGGCGCGTTGTCGTTCGTGTCTACCACTTCCACCTCAACGCTGTGCGCCTCGGATGGGTTTTCCAAACCCGCCTCGAGATTCAAAAAGCAGCTGCTCGCGTCGCATAGCGCCTCCCTGTCGATCCTCTCGTTCACGAACAGCTTTCCGTTCTTTGGGTTTACGTCCACGTACCGTTTCCCGCCATCAGATGTTACCTTGAGCTTTCGGGCGGAGAGCTTTCGAATGTCCAACCCCAAATCCTGCACAATGTCACCTACAATCGCACCATTGTCCAGCTCCTCTAAAACGGAATATCGTATTTGTCCGTGGGCAAGGCCACAGCATAGAAACATCAAAAACAAATTAGGCACATTTTTCCCCGGACAGTTACATTTTCCCGCAAGAGCCATCGCAAGACCAAAGGATCCGCCGGCGGGTTAGAAGCAGCCCTCCGTCTTTTTCATCCGCAGTATGTCTCGTCTCGCACCGCCGCATTAATGTGGGGCTAATTGGTTTCCCCGCTCGTGAGCGCGACGCATTTGCTCGTAAACGCCATTTTAAATGTGTGCGGATATTCCTTGGATGCGTCCATGTTTCCTTTGTCCGTGCTGCGTTCCTCTCTTTCTTTTTTTCCCCTTCTGCGCGCCGCTGACGGGTGTGTTTCCACTGGTGCTGCTGCATCTCACTGTGCGCGCGCGCTCGACCAACCCCCCCGCCTCTCTCCCCCCTCCTCCCTCCTCCCTCCTCCCTCCTCATTCGCCCCAATCCACCTTTCTCTCATCCTTCTTCTCTGCCCCCTCTCTACTTCTCTTCATTTTCACTCATCTGCATCTTCCATTTCCCTGATTCTCTTTCTCACTTCCTCTCTTCCCTCTTTTCGCTAGCTCATCTCCTTTTTCCTCCCTCTGCCTGCCCTTCTCCCTTTTCACCTATTTTTCTTTGTTAGTTTATTCTTTTTTTCGCTCTCTCCCCCCTCCTCCTTTTCTTCCCTCCGTCTGCCCATATCTCATTCTGTTTTTTTCTTCTCTCTCTCTCTCTCTCTCTCTCTCTCTCTCTCTCTCTCTCTCTCTCTCTCTCTCTCTCTCTCTCTCTCTCTCTCTCACCCTGCTCTTTTAAAGCTCTGCTTGGTAGTGTTGGTTACTCAAATAAAGCTCCCTGTTTTCTTTCCAAAATCTCTCACAAACAGCTACAACTCTGCAGCTTTCTAACTATTGCACCCATTGTGAATACAGTATCCTTAAAATAAGGCCTGTCTGAAAAAGGCTGGCCTTTTGACTTATTATCGAGAGAACTACCATGTTCCCTGCCTTTTCATCATCTCTTTTTCACAGCAGCCTTTGGGATGTGATGCATTTGAAGCTGAATGTCTCATGCATTCCAGACACCTGATTTTATACAGTTGTTGTAATTGTGGTCACGAATAATATAGCATGCAATTAAATGTTGCTATAACATACCATGACAAATGGTCAGAAAGCCATCTGTTATGATGTTACAGATATTTGCAATTTCCTGGCTTTTTCACCCATAAAAGATAATTAGTATGTAAAAACCATAAAGGAAGTCAGCAAGTGACAAGCTTGTAAGGATCATCCAGGTTTGGAGATACGAACTGGGTTCCGACAGTGACAATAGGCTTTTGTAAGGTCGTCTTTTCAAGATCTGTACCAAAACTCTACCTGGTACATTGCTTTGACAGACACCGCCTTCTCAAACATGGACTTTGCAATCTGTGCTCCTAAGGAGTGACGGCTTGAATAAGTCTGCAAAAAGCTGTTCATGTCCCACTTTCTGTAAACTTCCCCATCATCATCATCATCATCATCATCATCATCATCATCATCATCATCATGTCAACGATTTGACATACTGGGTCGCCTGAGGTAAGCGTTTTGTGCCTCCATCAACATGTACAGTGAAACGGATGATCAGAGCATGTCATTTCAAGTCAGTTCAGAGCACTGAGCTCTCTACCGAAACAGAATTTGGAAAATAATTTCAGAAATGTGTACAAATATTCCTAATGTGCAATTCTGAAGATCAGTATTGGTCAAAACAGCAAAAAACAAAACAAAAATGCCCCAGGTCTATTAATAATTCATATTCATTAAGTTATAGTAAAAGTACAGTCATGTAGTGAATTTTTGTCTATTTGCAAGGAAAACTGACAAAACCAAGTTTTGTCCAGATTTTACAAGGTTTGATGGAGTTTATTAAACACAAAAATTGGCGCAGTGTTCACAAAAACAGCCTCTGTATTTCACCAACAGCAGTAATTTCTTACTTTTTAAATGATTAAAATATATTAAATCTTAATTATTTAACACATTTTTTGGCATAATAAGCATGGTGAGAATATCTGAAAGCAAAATAAAGAGATTGAGAGATAAAAGAAATGGAGCACATTTGTTTTTATTTCCCTCTCTTCATTGAGAAACAAAGCTTCTCAATTTTGCTGTCTCTGAGGCTCCACTATAGCAGAGTAGCCAAAAATTTACTGGCATCATAAGTATCTCAGTTCAAACACTCAAGTCTAATTTGAGCACTTTGAACAGATCTTTCCAGTAAACATGGCTGTTCATTTTGGGGGTCACTTAGGAACATTTTGTGGTGCTGCGTCACTTTGTACTTAAGGGCTCCTGCATTCATTTTAATTATAATGTGTTGTATACAAGAAAAGTATTCATTAAACATTAAACAAATATATGAGAATCTCTAAACTAGCACTTTTTGGCAAATGTTATTTGTAAATAAATAAATGAATGAACATTTAAAAGACAAGAAGCTATATACTTCAGATCAATGGGTGATTGCTTACTCTGCATATTGCAAGGAATGGCTCTGTTTATAAGAAAGAGCAATGATATTTTCATACTGCTTAAGTAATATATCCTACAATATCTAACACCTTCTTTGTATTACAGACACACATTACCAGACTAATCTGGAGCAAAATGCTTAGATGGGTTTACATCTACTTTGATATTACATGAGAGATACCCTGTTTTCAGTATTGCTACATTTATGATTGAAGCTAATAACCCTCTTGTAATTCTGTTTATTCAAATAAACTACTTAGTGTATGCTCTTACAAATAAAGGGGTCAGAGATCAGTTCTTTTGAGTTATACTATAGAACCACTACTTAACTATGTTTCAGTGAATGGTTTTACAAATAATCACATGAATGTAATAAGTGCAAACAATCCTCTAAAAGTATGAAGAACCTCTACATAATAGAAAGTTTTAGTATCGATGTTATAACACTAGATGTTTGACTTGTTCTGCTCTGTGTTTGCTTTTCTGTATATTTCTCTGTGTGCAAGCATGGGCGTGGGAACCATTATATTGGGGGGGGCGTGACCGCCCACTTTTAAAATTATTCATTTCACCACCACCCTCCCACCCCTCAGCAAATCCACCAAAAAGATTTGCATGAGAGAAACATGCGAGATGCAGAGTGCAGCTCCACTACAGCTAGAATGGAGATTCTGTTGCTTTTTTGCCAACATAAATTATTTAGTTCATATACATTTATGTAGATTTCTTCTGGCTTGTTTGAAAAAATAAGTCTCTCTGCTTTTTCTAATATTTCATGTGACCGTGTGTTTTTAATGTACAATTACAACCTAAGTATCTACACCTGAGTTAATGAAGAACATATGTCAGTTGTGTGTGTAAAATGAGTCAACCTCAACTGAGTTTGTTAAGACTTTTTGAAGCTGAAGCTTAGTCAGAAACACTGTCTCAATTGAACTTTCATTTGTGGGACAATCTCCTAAAGGTTTAACCCTGTACTAAGGAAATGAAACAGTGGTCTCATTTCTGTTTTCTGTTGCAGTCTGACTGCTAACTTGGCTGTTTTAGATGTATCATCTATAACCATGCATCCAAGTCTTCGCTTTATCTCATCTCTATCTCTTTTATTTAAAAAATGCACCAATAAGCAGTGCATGTCCAGAGCACAGTGCTTAGAAATAAGTTGTGACATTGGTTTAAGTTAAATGTGTGAAATAAAGAACGTGCAGAGTACTGGTCCACACAGGCCAAATGCAAAAGTTGGTAATTTGATACATAAATATGATACATATTTCACATCAAATGAAATATTGTGCCATTCAGTCTTTCCCAGAAATTGCACCATCCAAAGTTCACCATCTTTTCCTCCATTTGTATAAATACAAAATGAATGTGTTTTATGTAAATTTAAGTCTTCTGGTATGTGATGAAAGGGCACTAGTGAAATTTCCTGCTGCTGCTCTTTTAGCTGTGGTGGTTTGTATGTGTGTTTATTTGAGTCCGATATAATCCTTTCAAATACACATGCCATCAGGCTCCACACACCTTTCCCCTGCAGTGCAGAACACAGCCCAAGTCTTTAACTACCTCTGAACTACGCCACTTTCTCTTAACGATCACATCAGGTGGCATCCATTCCCATCTGCTCCACAAACTAGGGGAAAGAGGATTAAGACATCAAGGAGTCTCTTCAGAAATAAAAACTCTGTCCCACATGAAGTGACCCACTAACAGCCGGCCCAGGACTTCTTTCAGGGGTGGGAGGGGGAGGGCACATCACCTCAGCAGCAACATAGAAATCTAACACTCGGATTATGCCTGTGTATCGTGGAGGTGAAGATAGAAGCTCATATGTGGAAAACCACTATTTTTCCTTTCAGGGAAACAGGACATAATGTTTGGCCAAATCACCCATATAAACGTTGTATCAGGATTATTGTTGTTGGATACGATGTAGGACAATATTTAATTAATAGTAAATATGACAGATCTTTTTCTGTAATGTGCTTGAACTCTGTCTAGATCATTCTCTGTCATGTGTCCTGTGATAATACACACCCATACGGTTCCAGGAAAAAAATTACTTGGCACAGGAGTATTAAATCATGAGGTTCTCTGAACTTTAAAGAGATTCTTCACACTCACACTTTTTTGTAACAGTGTATAAGATCTATACTGATGCACTGTTGAGTGTTGGGTTCTTTGCCCTCTGACTGTGTGCAGACTGAAGTTGGTTATGATCATTAACTGAATTTTAGCCCAGCTCCAGTCCCTGGCCTGCTTTATATATGTGCTGGATTTGAGTGGAGGTGCACCCAGCTGAGAGAGACTGCACACACAGCCTGCCCCGGCACTGCCTTCAGCAAGGACACACACACATACACACACACATTACTCTGAAGTGTATGAAAACCATCTCTCGCTCTCTCTCTCTCCACTTCACTCCCTCTTCCTGTTCATTTCACTTCCTCTAGTGCATTTCATCTAGTGCATTTTTGTCTTTCCTCCTGTTTTGCTCTTTCTGTTTATTTCTTTTTCTCTCTCTCTTCCACACTTTTCTCTCCCACTCTGTTTCCACTCATCTTTCTTTCCCTCCAGCACATTTCACTTTCCTTCTCCGTTCCTCTTGTCTTCCCCAAAAACATACAGTCAGGCCCCAAAATATTTGGACAGTGACCCAATCTTCATGATTTGGGCTCTGCATGCCACCACATTGGATTTGAAATGAAACAACTACAACAGAATTGAAGCGCAGACTTTAAGGTTTAATTCAAGGGGTTGAACAAAAATATATGATTAAACATGTAGGAATTGTAGCTATTTTTATA
>JBBJLS010000036.1:17045359-17057595 GCA_037577275.1 Bryconaethiops microstoma | reverse complement strand
GATTTCTATGTAAATACCCTCAAATTAAAGCTGAAAGTCTGCAGTTAAAGCACATCTTGTTCGTTTCATTTCAAATCCGTTGTGGTGGTGTATAGAGCCAAAAAGATTAGAATTGTGTTGATGTCCCAATATTTATGGACCTGACTGTATTATATATTCCTTCTGTGTTATAAAGGAAAATTGTTTTCATTCATTTATACTTTCCAGTGCTTAACAAGAACAAGTATCTGTAGTGTGCAAAAACATTTGATTGTTAGTGTATATGTTCCTATATACATCCCACTAGGGTTTAAGTGTTCACCAGGGCACATCTATCATTCTTATACACTTTTCTCTAATCCAGATGGCTGTGTTGGACTGGGTTATCGTCATATGACCAGATCTCAGGGCACATAGCCCATTCTTGTTTGAATATTTAAATAGGCCGTGTCACCTATGTCGGGACAGTGTGGTTACTTTCCATTTCCATGTTCTAATTTCTTCTTATTTTCCTTTGTCTTCTTCATTTTTTCATCCCTTGTTTTCCCATGTTTTGTGGAAACCAGATGTGCCTTACAGCAAATAACTCTCAAAACTGGCTTGTTCTTTGCATTCCATGTAAACTGAAAAGTATCAGACTATTACACTTCGGCATTTATTCCTCAGTTAAATATCCTTTTGGCTTTTTTCCTGGTTCAAAGAGCAGCAGACTATTTTTTATTAGTGCTCCAGTCTGCCAGTATGCTGTAAAAAAGATCACATTAGCTAACACACTACATAGTCTCACAGTGGGACCAAAGTGAACTTCAATTTATGAATTTTTATTAAAATGTGACTGTTCCTAAGCCAGTTGAATAGTAGTTAATTAAAGCTGACCAAAGGCAGGCCAGGGCAATTTTATTCCAAGTAATTTTGAACTTTTCTATTGGTTTCTATTTGTTTGTCATAAACGTTTTACACAATATAAAGGGAACTGTTCAAATGATGTAGAAAACAACTGGAACAATTATTATTGGAATAATAATTTTTAGAATAATTTAAAAACTCTAGTCAGAGTCATTTTTGTCTCAAAAATGCATGCACATGGACACACATACACACACTTACAAGACAAGTTTGCTCTGATGGAAGATGCACCATAAGGATGAAAGCTCTGGAAGCTTAAATGGATTTTCTGGCAAGCCAAGGATCTGGCAGCAGCGTCGGTCAACCACTGAGACCCTCACTCATGAAATGCCTTACTGCCACAGGAGTGTACATGGGAGAGAGTGTGTGCAGACTCTTGTGGTTTGCAGACTAAAACGCATGATCTTCACTCTATAAAAAAAAAGACAGAGAATGTCCATTTATGTACTTTTGAGCTCGCTGGCTGTGGGAGCTGTGGTTTTAACCCAGCTAGTGCAGACGGGAGGGGGTAGAGGTTGGTGGGGTTGGAGGGGGCGATGACAGCTCATAATGTTCTACATTGCAAATGCATTTTGAGGAAGTGGCCTAACACATGGTTATACTCTGTAGAATAAGATAGGATTTGGGAGATTACACTATAATAGTGGAGTATGAGTGGATACCCCAGTGCAAAAAGAGAGACAATAAGGTCTATGACAAGAGGCCAAAGCATGACATTTAAATCAAATTGTTGGCCCAGGGTTGTTAGTATAAGGCCCATTATTATATTGAAACCATATTGAGTAACAAATTCCAACTACTCTTGTAAAGGGCACAACTTTGAGCTGAACATTGGAGGATCTGAACAGGACCTTATGTGGCCATATGGGGGCATGAAACCATGAAAGAAATGGTTTAGATGTGATCTATAATTTAAGCTCCTATGTTCAGCTCTCTGATTGCAACCAAGCTGTTTGTTGGTTGCAATCAGAGCTATTTAATAAATCAGTGCTATTAATACAGGTACACTTCTAGTAGAATGTATTTATAACCAATGTTTTTGTCATATTTTATTACTAAATATATAGCATGAAAAGAATTTTTAAATGTTTATGAATATGAAACATTTTATTTAGCTTCATTTTATTGTTGTTTTTGTATTTTTCCTTCTAAAGTTACTTTTTGAGTATAAATAAATTTGTCATTTTGCTTACATTTCAGTAAGCTATTTTCACTTTTTTCATAAGCAATACATAAAGTGTTAGCTGAGCTGACTATCTTACCAAACTAGTTTCATAGAACAGAATGATCAAAATGTTCTTTTTTTAAACTTAAACCTCGCTTACACTGTATGATCTATTGCAAGTGCTTGATAAATAGCTAATGTGAGCTAACATTCAAGTAATCAGCTTAGCTAAAGTACCTTAACTCATTCCAGTTTCAGTAACATTTAACCATTAAAACTGTGGGCTCATTGTTAATTTAGTCATCTTAAAACTTAAAACTGCTATAAATTATTTGGTAACTCCTATGCATATAATAGTTATTTAATAATGAGACTAAGGAGGAGTTTAGTCCCACATACAGGTTCTTAGGGTTTAAGGGGTTAAAGAGATTTTTTATTTGGTGCATCCCCTCCTCAAACACTTTCAATAAACCAGTTAATAGGTGAGCTGAACCGGGTGTGTTTGAGAAGGGAAATTCCCAAACTGTGCTAGAAAACTGCCCTCCAGGACCTTAGTTGGGCACCCCTGCTTTATGACCACAGTAGAAAGGGATTGAATAAAACCTATATACTGGGCTGCCACATTTACCTCTCCTTCACTGTGATTCCTCCCCCACCCCTGCGCATTCCTTTCTAATTATTATTCAGCCGCTCACTGCATTTATCCATCTCTCTTCCTTATTCATCTCTTCATTTCATCCTTCCATCACTTTTACACCTTTGTCTCCCTCTACCAAGTTTAGCTCTCTGCTGCCCCCACCCTCCCCAGCCCCTACTTGGCCTAATCTATTCCAGAAGACTGACTACCATGGAAAACACATAACAAGTGCACATACTTCTCAACGGGCCAAGAGCGAAATAACACAGTGAGGGAAAAAGTGGGAGTGGGGGGAAGGGGGCAGACAGGGAGGAGGGGGGGGGAGAAAGTGTTTATTCAAAGTCAAAGTTGCCTCCTTTGTTGTGGTAGGGACCTGTCTTATATTAGAAGCCTGAGCTCCCTTCAAAGTCTGGAAAGAGGGGAAGATGAGCCAAGAGGAAGAGAGCGAGCGAGACAGAGGGAGACAAACAGAAGGGGGAGACACTCCTATTTTGTCTGAAACTGTTAAAGTTGGACATGTTCTGGTGAGAAATGGTCTAAGAAAAATTGAGCTCGAAATACTTGAGACACGAAAGGCAAGACTGACTCCATTGAGAGAATAGGTAAACTAAACAGGGCTCTTTTCTCACACACATACACGTACACACACGCGCGCACACACACGCACACACGTACACCATAATCAGAGCTCACAGTAGGCCTCTGTACAGCAAGTGAATTACAGAAATGCTCGAACAGAACTGAAAGCGTAACAGTATCTAAAATAAAGCACAAGTGAAGCTCAAAGGTGGTGCAAATATCCCAAGAGACATTGAAAAGACTGGGAGACAGGCTGGAACTCTCTCTCTCTCTCCCTCCCTCTCTCTCTCTAAGATCTTATTTCAACATTTCTGCATTTCATCTCAAAAGTCACTTCTGGGTGGAGGGCCTCATCTGTTCAGAGAGGAGAGAGTCAGAATAGTAAGAAAGATCACTGGGACAAAGGGTTACTGAATCACAGCAGATAAATCAGGTATACAGTAAAGTTCAGTTAGTGTTGGGTTAGATTTACCTTGGGATGCTCTGCAATCTCTTTGGTATCTGACTAAATCTATAGTTTTAATCCAGTCTAATAGTATTAGCTGTGGAGTGATTAATGATTTTACCCAGTATGAATCAGCAGTGGGTGTAGTTTTCACAGCCTGATTGTAATGCTTGTGAAATGATTTTAATCCAGTATGAATCTGCAGTGTGTGTTGGTTTTAAGGTCTGACAGTAATAACTGGAACATTACTTTAATCCAGTATGAATCTGCAGCCTGTTTAGTTTTTAATGTGCAAAATGTATACAGATACATTACCCTGTAATGTGCCCGCTAGTAAAATGTAACTTACTCAAAGAGTGCTTAAGACAGAACAGAGGTTTAGGCTCGCTTACAATGGCACAACAACTACAGAAAGTCTGCGACAGGACTCACTTCACTCTCAATATTCCCTTTCTCTATTAGGCCCAATATATCTTTTTACAACACCTTGTCTATAGACCATTACATTTGATGACCACAGGAATGTTATGACACCCATTAAGTATGCAGTCTTCTCTCTCCAGGGCCACTGAAATACCATACAGATTAGAGAACGACATCCACAAACTGTCTCTGGATCCTATAGAATGTTTGAGCTACAGCGAGCAATGGGCAATGGTTGTGTGTATAATATGATCATTACAACCGGTGAGCAAACTGGGGAAATGTGACATGGAACATTTAGGAAGTTCAGCACTGCCAAGAAGGCTCAAGCTCTCCATCCATTCATTTACACAGCACACTCTCTAGTTCTCTACAGCTCTCTTGCGAGATGGGGTACAGGGGTACTGAAGCAAAGGGGCGTGGGCTATGCACACTACTGGCACACGCTGGCTGACCGGGTGTCTGCGGTTCTGTTGTGGTCAGAGAGGGGGGAGGGGAGGCTCAACAGTGTTGCCGAAATCCCAAAGCAATGTTCATTTTGGAATGAATCTTTGCTTACATACCTCCCTCACACTCTTTCCTATTCTGTCATATTCTAATAGAGTTTTGTCTTACTCCCTTTCTAAATGTTCCCCTCAAAGGCTTTTAAGATGCTCAAAAAGGGAAGGAAAAGCTAATCATGGCTAATCTCTGTGTCATACCACTGTGGGGAAAAATAGTTCTTGATGGGACTTGCTCATAGAAAATATTTTTGGTCTCAGACTTTTCCCAGACTGGAACTAGACAGAAAACCCTCCTTATGAACGCACCTGTGGTTGTATGAATTCTAAGCAGTGTGTAACAGAGTGGAAACTCCTCACACACCTACATATATGCTGTATTTATCCCAACAATCACATGCTATGCAGGACAATAATAAAACTGCCCTCTTGACATAAAAATCATCTTCCAAGTATCTTCCTGCAGATTCAAAGATCTTCCTGCAGATTCAACTCTGATAGTCTTCCATAAATCATAGAATCTCAGACACATTCCTTGTCAATGAAAGCCATCATAAAACCTTTAGAAGCAACAGCAACAGTAGATATTTTGGACCCACTAGTTAAACACAGTTGCAGGAAATCTGAATCCTGTTTAGTGTCTTCAAGATGACGGAAAGCAGAAGGAAGACGTAAAGTAGCTGGTCTGGCCAGTCTTGTGCCAGCATGCCAGTGATTCCACTAAGACCACATCGTATCTGTCCTAAATCATCTGAACCACCATTGGCTGCTGTGTTCAATAATTTTTTTTTTTAATGCTAAAACACAGACAGAGAACGTTATCTTCTGTGTTAGAACATGGGAGTTAGGAGACGATCAGCCATAGTTCTGCAAGTCGTAACTATATTTAAATTAACCAAAGAGAAAATCTTATGCTTAACTACAAAGGCCCTGCGGTAGTGGGAGGTAGGAAAGATTTAGTAACAGTGGTAGTGGTTGGCTGAGACCTTAGAGCCGCTAGCCTTACTAGTAATTCAGCAGTCACTGGTCCATCAGCATTCATATCTCTGCAGTGTTGGGATGATGTTGTGATGTTGAGCTTACCAAAGGTGATCCTAATGGACATGATATAGATGCTACTCATGAAGTTCTGGCAACCCAGGACAATAAATTGATGCTATTGGTCTAATCTACCAGTAATAACTACATCCAAGCTAGAAAACAACCAGCTAGCAAAAGGCTATTTGAACAACCAGCACTAGGGTGTCCAAGTGAGAGAGTCTCTCTCACAGCCCATGAAGGAGAGGACGGGGTCCAGTGACATTGGTCTGTTTGCTAAAGATTGTTGTCCTTTGTGCTTTGTCTCCTAAGGACGCCAAGCTTCATGAAGGCCCACAAGTCAGTCGTATTTATAAATCTAATTACAGATTATTAACTGGTTTTATGCTGTTTAAATATTACATTTGTATATTCTTATTTATCTCCATTCCAGCATGTGATGTTTGATCCCCAAATAAATAAAGTACACAAAAAAATCAAGTATCAATCAGGGTGGTCCCCAAGCAGGACGTGACTTTAAATGTTGGCCTTGACAGAGGACATCTTTTGTGCGACCCACGTCATGTCCCTGCGTGACTTTGTTTGTTCAAGATCTTGGGATGGGGGGGGGTGGCTTCATAGCGCCCCCCAGCGGTCAGTATGAGTGCAGGACAATCTATAGCCAGAACAATGTGGTTATAACTGGCTGTTTTCTTTCATTCTTGATCAGTTTTCTATGTTTTAAGAGGCAAAACACGTTGTATCCTTGCAATGGACCACTTGCACCCCCACCCCTTGGCGACTACTGAAGCTGCGCTCGTTCGCACCGTCCCAGCCCCGCGCGCTCCTCCTCCTCGTTCCACTCTGGCGCGCGGCGCTTCCTCCCCATTCAGCAAACGCGCTGTCCTGTGGCGAGCGAGGGGAGCTTTACCGAAACAAAAGAAGGCAGAAAAGGGGAGAAAGAACTGGCCTACATTGAGGGAAACTTGGAAGAGCACCTTACCCCCCTAATTTTTATTTTTTCCCATTTTTGCCTTTAACTCCAGGTGGTCGTCTGGGGTCTTGCTCTTTCTAGCACGAGCTCTGAAATCATGATATAAAAACAAGCCTGTCATGAAGACAGAGGAACTGCAAACCGGACTGTTTGCGAACAGCAGCATGTGGGTTTCACCTGCGCTGCTCCAACAGGGGATGGTCTCATTCGTGTGAGTTGGGCTCCCCGTCTCAAACTCCGGACGTCCTGTCAAACGCGCGCAGATGCTCGCCTGGGCTCACGTCGATCGCGGGCTCCTGTTTTTGAAACGATCTCAAGAGGAAAAAAAACAGCTTGCAGCCCCACTTTTGGGAGCGATTGCAGAGCTCAAGCCATGCAGTCCATCCTCCCTCCAATGTCCATCATGTAAGTTGAACTGTTTGCAAATTATTTTAGTGATCTCCAAGTCCAGCTCGAGCATCCGTGAAGATGATGAGGGCATTGTGCCACCTGCCTCATACATGCGTCCTTCACCTTCATGCCAAATATCAGGAGCCAGTGTTCATAGAACATCCCAGTCAACCAGATAACAGGAGCCATGGAACAAACCTATCGAATTTAATTAGGAATATTTAAGGTCCAACAACATATCTCATTTTCTCTCTCTTTCTGTTCTGCTAGATGTGTTCAGTCTGTGTTGCTACTTGGAAGCATCCTGCAGGTAAATCCTGATATAGAAATAAAAATGCAGTGTGAAGTGATGCACTGAATTCACTTGATTCAAATGTGTACCAACAACATTACCACATTATTGCCAAAAATAATCTTTTTTATTTCACATTTAAAAGAGCATAAAAAGACATGACTTATGGCATATTTTTTAATAATGTCATGCATTTGCAGGTGCTAGCAGTGGACAGTGTCGATTTTGGGGAGCATGTGGAGAACCAGACAGGCGTGAGGGATAGTTTGAGCAGAAAGCATCACAGGGTGTACCAGCTGTACAGCAGGACCAGTGGAAAACATGTGCAGGTGCTAGGCAGGAAAATCCTGGCCAGGGGAGAGGATGGGGACAAATTTGGTAAGAATATTCTATATTCCTAAAATGTATGCAAATGCAATTACAACTGCAGTCTGCAAAACTTAAACAAGCAAACAGTAGTGGAGTAAATATTATTGTATGATCTCCAGTGAAAAAAATAAACAGCCCTACCCCCTTAAGAATTTTAATGAATAAAATCTGACAAGGTAATTGACTTGTTTACTTGCTATTGTGATGTCCCAAAGAAGTTGTTCTCAAAGTGATTGCTAGCATCTAACATCTAACAAAAATTAGATATATGAGTGTGAAGAAGCTTTTCAAATTATGAAGGAACTTGATATAATAGAATGTTTATGCTAGACTAGCCGTTCAAGATTTTAGAGTTACGAACAATGAACATACACTATGGGCAAAAGTTTTGATATGCCTGACCATTACACCAACAGGGACTTTAATGACATTGCATTCAAATACATAGACTTTAATATGGTGTTGGTTCACACTTGCAGCTATAACTGCAGCTTCCCCTCTTCTTGGAAGGCTTTCCACAAGATTTTGGAGTTTCTGGGGGAATTTGTGCACCTTTGTTTTGTAGAGCATTTATGTGGTCAGGCACTAATCTTGGATGAGAACATCAGTTCATCCCAAAGGTGTTGGATGGGGTTGAGGTTAGGGCTCTGTGTGGGCCAGTCAGGTTCTTCCACATGGATCTCATCCAACCATATCTTTATGGAGCTTCCTTTGTGCAGTGGGGCACAGTCTTGCTGGAATAGAAAAGGTTATTCCCCAAACTGTGTCCACAAAGTTGGAAGCATGGTGTTGTCTAAAATGTCTTGGTGTACTAAAGCATTATGATTGCCCTTCACTGGAATAAGGGGCCTAGCCCAAACCATGAAAAACAGGTGTGTCCCAATACTTTTGTCCATATAGTGTATGCTGCGGGTGCCACAAAGGGTTTTATGGGTGATAGTAGAGAAGAACCAGTTCATTTCCCTAAAGAACCATGTTTAAAAATTAGATATATGAGTGTGAAGAAGCTTTTCAAATTATGAAGGACCTTGATATAATAGAAAGGTTCTTCACCAAATTAAGGCTTCCTCCAAGAGCATGAAGGATGCATAGATGAGCAGCACCCACAACAAGAAGTGCATGCTTAAAAATAACAAATGGTTCTTTAAACAATGGCATAGAAGAACCATTTTAGTTCCCTTAAAAAATATTTTTACAAATGAGATGTGTAAGTGTGAAGAACCTTTTCAAAATATGACAAAGTGTGAAGTTCCTTAAGGCTTCCTCCAAAATCCTCAACATTATGTGGAGGTTTAAAGTGTAATTAGTCCTGCTCACTGACATATCCCTTTTACATGGAATAGCTTTTTTTTTTTTTTTACAAAGCAATATTCTTAAAAAGGTTCTTTAAGGAATCCCAAAGAACCCACAATGCACACTTATTCATGAGTATACTTCTGGTTCCCTAATAACTCTGCAAAAGATGTTTTTTCATAGAGCCATCTCTGTAAATGAGATGTACATGTGTGAAGAAGTGTTTCTAGGTTTAATGAACATAATGAACCAGTTATAGGAAGTACTGAGCCAAAAACCATTTAAGCGTAAGAGTGTATGGGGTTAGAAGGATAAAGGGATTGCATTGTGACTAGAAGTACCATTCATTGATCAGTTGATGGATTCAGCCTTTGCGCTGTTCCATTGCACTAAAGAGAAGGGCAAAGACTAACAAAGACAGAGGACAGAGAAAGAGTGGATAGGCGGGAGGGAGGTGGGGTGTAGATATTGATCTTGCATGACCTCCATGTCATTCAAGGACTATACAAATGATCCGATGGCAATCAAGCTGTCTCTCGATTCGGAACGTGCTCAGCCATTTCCTACAATACAAATTAAATACCAGAGAAAAGTTTGCAGGGGATTAAAGCGTTATCAGCAAGCTCCATCAGACAGCTGAGGAGAAAGGAAAGAGAAAGAGAGCAGTGTATGCAGTATTGGCCAGTGTGGACTGAAGTTGTCAAGGTGGTAGCACCAAGTGAAGGACATTTTTTTGTTATTTCGATTAGCCCAGATGACTAATACCTATTAAAATGAATAGTTGCAGATAAGGGAGTTGCCTCTGTCTCGGCCTGGAAAACCCAAAAATTCTCTGGCAATATTTTCTCTGGCTGTAATAATGAAAAGGCGAATCGAGCCCAACCTCGACCCGTCTATATTCTTGTCTGTCTGTGTTGTCTCTTCATAAGCCCAGCTTGTTGTGGAGGCAGATACCTTCGGGAGTCAGGTGAGAATTCGGGGAATAGAGACCAACTTCTACCTCTGCATGAACCAAAGGGGCAAGTTGGTGGGAAGGGTGAGTTGCTATTAATGTTACAGTAAACATCCTGTAATGCTAATGTTCCTAATGAAAGAAAGTTTAATTTTAATGGTTATCACAGAAATGACTGCCTTGCTGACTTTTGGCTAAATTAGCATTTAGTTTGCCTGCAATTCCATCATGTAAAGACACTTTTAACCCATTTTTAGCCCAGTATGGTGTACATCCTTAGCTCCTAGATACTGATGCATGCGTTTGAGTTCTGAGCCATGCTCAAACAATGACATATATGCTCACCACATGATATGAACATTTTACATTTGGTCCACAGAAAGCCAGTGGTGGGAATGTGGAGTGCGTCTTCACTGAGATAATGCTGGAGAACAACTACACCGCCTGGATGTCCGCACGCTATACGGGCTGGTACGTGGGCTTCACGAAAAAGGGCCGACCACGGCGAGGGCCACAGACTCTCCCCAACCAACGGGATGTCCACTTTATGAAGAGATTCCCTCCTGGAGAGCAGCCCAACCTGCAGCACTGCAGCTTCACTACTGTTAGCAAGAGGAGCCAGCGGACGCGGAAGACCTCCTGACCCCAACTAATATCAAAAAGAAGTCTAATCTGGAAAATTGGAGAAAAATTTGATTCTTCACCAAACTATTCCTTTAAAAAGCAAAGAACTTGACCCAGAATCACTGACATCCCAAAATAACAAATGCCAACCAAGGTCATCACCTCACATTTTTCCTGAAAAGCATTTGACATTCTGCAGAGCGTATAGGTAAAGAGAAATATATAGGGTGGTTGCAGTAGTCTGTAATCATGATAATGGAAAAAGGAAAACAAAAGATTATTCGATTCCACCAGAAGGTTGGTGTTTGAGTAGGGAAATAACTCAGCTGTGATGGAACCCAGCCATGCTAGAATTGAAATTGAAGAACCCTGATATAAACACAAGCAGACTACCCTAGCCAGTTAGCTTTTTTGTTCACTTCCAGTTCTTTTATCTTGCACTGATTCACCAGGTTGAACGATCAGCTAGAGAACTCTCAAGTGCCAAGTGGACAATGACAAGGGCTGGACAAGTTGCAGGAAAAACCTGCGAACACTTCAGACAGTGGTCAGCCAAAGACACTTAACGATGTCCCAGTTGGCTTGTGCGCCTGGGCCCTTTGCTTTTTTCTAAGGATGCTGACAGTTTGGGGAGGATTCTTCCCTACCTTACAAGCTAGTAGGGGTCAATGTCAAGAGAGATGGCTGACCAAACGCTGTGTAATCAATCTAACGTAACCAAAGACGGCTGGGCATGTGTCCAGGAACTAAACTAAATTCTGAGAACTCATGACTTGTGACAAGGGCACACAGCACTTCAAGGCAAAGAATGCTCATCCAGTGCCCAGTGCTAAAGAAACTAGTACGTCTAGACAAAAGAATATGGTGACAAACCTTACTGACCATTTCACAGCCAAAAAAGTATGTGGAGGACTGATATATCTTCATCCCTGGGTCTGCAGCATCTCTGACCCATTCTGATTAAAATACTATTGGGTAGGACACACAAATTACACAGAATGACCAAATGAATGTAGCTAATGTCAGTGATGGCATTTGAGCATTTGATGGCAGAAATGAATAAATGGTATTTAACAATGGCTGGAGGTAAAAGCTCATACTGATGCACTGTGCACTTAGAAGTAGAAGTTTATTGTATGAAATTGCTAAAATCTTTAATCAGGAACTACTGCAACTACCAGGTCAGTTTTGGTGCTTCAACAAAAGTGTTTCAGGACAGCAACAACAGCCACCACCTGCTGACTTCTTGTACAGCATATCCATGCCTCAGGAAGAACATGGACATCTCCAGGAGTAATTCCTGATTCTGCGCCCTTAGAATGATCACATACTGATATTTCTGCTACACATAATGCGGTGCACCATGCTTATACAGTGCTGTGAAAAAGTATTTGCCCCCTACCTGATTTCATTTTTTTTTTGCATGTTTGTCACAATTAAATGTTTCAGATTATCAAACGAATTTGAATACTAGACAAAGATAACCCAAATGAACACAAAATGCAGTTTTTAAGTGATGATTTTATTTATTAAGGAAAAAAAAAACTATCCAAACCTACATGGACCTGTGTGAAAAAGTAACTGCCCCCTAAAACTAATAACTGGTTGTGCCACCCTTAGCAGCAACAACTGCAATTAAGTGTTTGCAATAACTGGCAATGAGTCTTTCAC
>JBBJLS010000036.1:16998515-17020948 GCA_037577275.1 Bryconaethiops microstoma | reverse complement strand
GGGAAAAAAAAGCCACGTGGTGTGGGGGTGGAGAGAGACAAAAAAACAAAAACACCACCTATACAGATGCAGCAGAAAAGAGGTGATCCAGCTATGCGATGGTCCTTCTGCACAGGATACATCTTGGTGCGCCTTCAGGTCCACTGAGACAGGAGGAGCAGGAGATTTAGCTGGCTCAGAACCACCACCACCACCACACGGATTTACAGCAGAAATGAGTCAAAGGTAAACTGAAGAAGAGAACTGCAGGTGTGAGGTGGGGGGTGTTGGCTTTTGGTGGGTATGAGGGCAAAAAAGATTGAATCTTTCCCATTGCTCACATACACCAAGGTTGTTTCGATTAAAATAGTAAATGCCATAAATTCTCATAAAACGGCACAGCAGCAGCAGCAGTAGGGGTCCAGTAAAAAAGGAGAAGAACAGGGCTGCACAATATATTGGTTGTAAATTGCTATGAGTGATTGTCACTGTCGCAATACTGATATCTCAAAAGAGTAGGGTTGGGGCGGCACTGTCCATTAGCAATGACTGACAATCATCACAATGTTAAGCCCAGCATTTATTTTACTTTACTGATGCAATGCTGACCTGAATCTCACAGCGGCACACATTTTACAGGTGCATGGTAGTAAGGTGTTCTAATTTTAAGGGAAGTTGGCAAATAGCTTTTATGTGCATTACCGCAACCTTCTGGCAGTAGTAACATTACCTCACAACCAGGCACTTGGTAATGTCAGACTGTTGATTCTGCAGATTCCTTGTGTATCATTTAAACTGCCAACTCAGAAAAATTTTAATCAAGTAATCATGAAAGCCATAAACATGTTTTACTGTGCTCTGATCACAAGCGTTTGACAAATTATGGATTTCATGTTAATTAAACGTAAATTTTGTTCAAAATCACGCTAACATTTAACTCTATCATTGACTCTGCAGTGCATTTAGGTCTACTGCAAGGTGTGTCATTATGTAGTAGCAACATAATTGTAATGCTTTGTCCATATTGTGCAACCCTATTCAAGAAATGGGGGGATGAGATTAAAAAAATTTTAAAAAATCAATACAAACTAAAAACCTAATAGCCTATCAACATGTTTTCCGAGGGGACTGAGGCAGGGCAGCTGGGGAGGGTAGTCACATCCGTACTGCTGTGATGCGCTAATGACGTGTAGAGGCGCGAAACCCAGTCTGCTTAATCCAGTCAGGAGATGGAGTCACTGTGTTCTAAGGTCAGGGATACATACTTTTAGATATATTTCTCTTCCCCCTTACATCGTAATCTCCTTGTTGCCGATTCTCTCTCTTTGTCTTCCCCCATCATCCACTGAGTGAGAGGGGAAATCCTTTCCTTTGAAAAATTCTTCATTTGTTAGTCCCGACTACCTAGTAGTCATCTAAATCAAAGAATTCGTCATCCTCCCCCTGGTACTCCATGCCCTGGAAATCCACTCGGTACCGCAAAATTCCTGCAAGAGGAACAGATAAGAAGAAAAGTATGAAACGTGGGTAACCATGCAGCTGTTCAAAATATTTTCAAATTAAAGGGCAGGGCAGGGTTGCACAAACAATTCCAGGAGTTCGCTGTGCAGTATAGTTTGGAAGTTCTACTATTCAAACACACCCACTGAACCCGGCAATTTGAAGTTGGACAGGTGTTTTTGAGGAGGGAAACCACCAAAATGTGCAGGACTCAGGCCCTCCAGGACTGCAATTGTGCTCTGTAATAGGGATCACCAATACACTAGTCTTCACTCCCACACTTCCATTGAGAAATCCGTTTTTTTTCTTACCTCCAATACCACCAAAGCCTTTCACAAACTGTGAACCCTCTTGGCTCTTATCCGTCACAATCTCAAGTGTGGTCCCGAATTTCTTGTAGTTGTTGGCAAACCATTCGAGCAGTGGCATGCTCTCTATGAGCTCATGCTCCTGGCCCGTCTAAAATACAGGAAAAGATACAGAAGCTTAGTCAGCAGATATAGAACAACTGAACTTAAAAATGCTAAGGGTTCAGGTGGTACAGTTTCAGAAATGTTATATTTTGTATTAATCTCCACAATTGAAGCTGTATTTCTACAGTGATACTGCACCTTAGCTATCATTTGCCCATCTTGCTTTATCGAAGTCCTGGTGGGTCTCAGTTTTCTGATGTTACATAATAGTTGAGAATAAATGCTTTAATTTGTAGTAGAGGTGTCTAGGTTGCTTGAATAAGAAGCCTGATAATGTTAAATAATTAAAAAAATTACTAGTAATCTTACCCTTACCAGTAATCATTTGGCTGCATTAGCTGACACAGGTAAATGAACCAAGTGTACAGTGAAGGTTCATGTTACATCAATTATAAAACCTCTTGTAAAATTCTAGTCCGCCAAGCCAGACAATTACATGAAGTAATTTTCCCCCCCAAACGATAATGCTTTATCCACTTCAGTGGATAACAATTTACATACAAAAATTTTGAAAAATGAGGTAGAGAAAACATTGTTACTCACTTCTTTGTCCGTGAAGTGAGACTTATCCTTCTCCTGCTCTGGTGTCAGATACAGTGTCTTCTCATCTAATTGGAAAAAGAAGCAGGATCACCAAGATTCCTTGCGTTCATGTTTTAAGACGCAAGAATGTTGGTTAGGAGTGTGACAGATATGTTAATGTAAATACCATTTTCCGGTGAACTGCCCTCAGCTCCGTGGCAGCGTAGGACGTAGCGCATGGTGTCCAGGTTCTCATAAACTATGAGGATCTCCACAGCTCCCATCTCCAACGCTTTGAGTGTGTCCTCCACGCCAAAGCAGTACTTCCCCGTGTCCTGACTAATCTCATCAAAGTAGCGCCCTAAAAAAGAAAGACAATGTCTTGAGCGAGGCCTGCTTCACACAGATGAAATTACATATTAGATATACTGCGAGCCCAATAATACCATATAAAAGTCATTTAAAAAAAACTGTAAATGGTTATTAAGATTTGCTGGATCACATGAAAGCATCGATTATCTAACATGCCCACAGAGTCCCGTCAGGATGCTTACAGCCCACAGTAAAATGCTTATTTGTTAAGAGTAAATCACCTTTGGTGACATCCGTATTGCAAAAGCTTATATTGCAATAGTGATTAAAGTATATTGTGCAAGTCTATTGAGCACAGAAATAGTTTTCAAAATCATTAGCATAGATTCTCAGATTTGTTACCTATCAGTTTCTTCTCTTGGATGAATTTGACGTTAGACAGTACTTCAGCAGAGAGTTCGATGGCCTGATTAAATCCATTCTCTCCTCCATAGGAAATGTCAACCAGTTTCAACACCTTTGCTTGTAACCTCTGCATGGAAAAACAGTAAGTCAATAGGTCAGCCAAATTAAAAGTGGTTGCAGAAAGATAATGCGACAGGTGAGCAAAATATATCATGGTTCTTGAAGACACTTATGATAAACAATATTAATTACAATAGTTACACTAAACAGCTGACCCGTCGGCGCATGGATCCCACAAGACCCCTGAAAAGGTGCTGTGATATTTGGCACCAAGACGTTAACAGCAAATCCTTTAAAGCCCATAATTTGCAAGGTGGATCTAACCAGCTTGTCCAGCACATGCCACATATGGTCGACTAGATTGAGATCTGAGGCATTTGTCAACAACTTGAACACCATCATGTTCCTCAAACCATTCCTGGGCAATGTTTGCAGTGTCTCAAGGCATGCTTTCTTGCTGAAAGACTTCAGTGCCATCAGGGAATATCGTTGCCATAAAGGGGTGTACTGCAGCAATGTTTAAAAAGGTGGCATGTATCAAAGTAACAGCCGCACAAATGCCAGAACCCAAGGTTTCCCAGCAGAACATTGCCCAGAACTGCCTTTACCAGCTTGCCCTTTTCCCGTAGTGCATCCTGGGGCAATTTGTTTCCCAGGTAAGCAATCCACACACAACCAGCTGTCCACAAGATGTAAACGAAAATGATTCATCAGACTAGGCCACTTTCTTCCATTGCTCCACGGTCTACTTCTGATGTTCACGTCCCCAACATATGCACTTTCGTGGGGGCACACAGGTCAGCGCAATGCAGCCAACATGCAAGCTGCAAAGAATTGTGTTCTTATACCTTTCTATCACAGCCTGTAATTTCCACAGGGTTCCTACATCCCCCCCCCCCCCCCCTCCCGCCAACATCACATTCAAGAAATTACCAGGCCAAGTTTCCTCAAATTGAAAGACCCAACACAGCATAATTTCAGACACTGGCCAAGGTTAATTAATGTTATAATCCCACTGAATATTAGCTTTCTTGCCACTGTTTAACCTGCATCGTGTAACTTTCATCACTCATGCACGCACGTGACTGTCGCACTTTTTCAAGGCAAGTAGTGCTGGGCAGTATACCGGTTCATACAGAAAACCGTTTTTTAATATTTTTCTGATATAAATTTTTCTTATACCGCAGTACCGGTTTAAATAGCCTAAAGAACGTTTGGAAAGTGGACCAGCTGGAAACTGTTTGAGGGGGAACCTTTTTCACTGCTGCACTGGTAGAGTGGTAAAGCTCTGTGTGAGAGTCACGACGTGTCTGATAAACAGCGTGTGGACTATAGGGTGTAAAATATTACTTTTAGTAATTTGTGTGCGTTTATGTGCAATTTCTTATTTTGTGCATGTAATTTCTCAAAAATACTTTCATATACAGTAATATTAATATGCCTGCCGTTTAGGTCGTCTGATTCTGACAATATGTGTATAACTCAAACGGGACAAAGATAGTTCAAACTAAGGGCTAAATAATCACAAACATGCATTTTTATCTCAGCATTATGTAGAAACATGCAGGTGTTTAACCTTTAGCGGTTAGCTCTTCATGTCATGGCACAAACATATATAACATTTAGTCCGACAGAATAGGTACATTAGCAAAAAATATATAGTCGAGTAATAATAACATTTTTTATACAGCAGATACCATGGATCAGAGTGCAGCTCAGAGTACTCCACATGGATCCCATTCCAATATAAAACACAGCAAACCATACAAAGAAAGTTAAACACAGTGTAAACATTCTAACACACTCCCTGGTCCAGCTCCAGCCTTGTTGCTTAGTTGCGCATGTGTGCGATGCTATCTTTAAATCACCACTAGCAGTATTTCACATGTTTTTTTTAAAAGGGGACATATTATGCAAAACTCACTTTAGTTATAATAGGTCTATGGACTATACTAAACACGTTCGTCTTGACATTTTCAGTCCCTTTCAAAATGAGTCGTTTAAGGGCTCTGTCACTTTTATGCAAATAAGCTGTTGCTGGCCACGCCCCACCCATTCCATGATAACGCTGTGCGTTTAACACACGTGAAACAGAGGCGCTATCCAGCCCTACATATTCGACCCTGAGTCGGACCCAGAGCAAGATGAACACAACACTTCATGAGTGATTTGCCTTTGCCTGTAGCCATAGCACTCAGTGCCACATGTGTGCTCATAAAACTAGCAGACAAAAATGGCAGATCTTCAACTAATCTAGTGGTTCGGGGCTCGACAGATGAGGGGTGGTTCTATGCAAATTTCACAATGTGGGGGCCGTCCAAACAGCTCGTGGAAGCATATGATTCCTGACACCAAAATCTTTCAGTTGATTCACAGAAAACGGAAGAACAAATGGAAATACAAAAGGATGCAAAAAGCGAGTTTTGCATAATATGTCCCCTTTAAATTTATGTAACTTAACTTCTAGGGGACACAAGAACTCCAGACAAGGCTCGGGATGAAGTCTGAAGTCTTGTGATTCAGAAAAAAACGGCAGAACTTCCATGAAAAATGTTGTTTTGCTGTGTGATGGGTATTTATGAAAGATCCATGCTGCTGGAGTTCCAATACAGTCCTATACCATGAAACCGGTATAATTTTGAAAAATACAGTGATAACATTTTTTGGCCACATCGCCCAGCTCTACAGGACACACACATGCAACAAAGCCAATGTGCAATAAAGCGTAGCCATAACAATTTAACCCATGTCATACCACTTTTCCACTGCATTTCCAGAGAACCAGCTCGCATCTCCACTGACTTGTGAACCCACAGGGAGCCAGGTGACCATTTTCAACTGCCATTTTAAATTATTCCACCCACTTCTCATGCCTTCGCAGCTGCATGATTACAGAGCAGCAAAGTTTTGGTGCTGATGCTGCAAAGTTCGCGCCGAACCAGTTTATTTCTAGTGTACAAACATGGCACCAGTGGCAAAAATGTTAATGGGCACATGGCAGTGGAAAATGGGCATTAGATCCTTATGCCTGCCCATTTTTCCAACTTTAACAAATCAATATCTGATTGTTTAGTCACTGCCTAAAATATCGGTTCCTTGACAGGTGCCATTGTACAAGATAGTCAAGGTTATTCCCTTCGACCATCAATGGTTTTGATATTGTGGCTGATCAGTGTAGCCTGATCAGGCTAGCAAACAACCTGGAAAAATTTACTAGCAAATCTGCATTAATAATTTAACGAGCTGACAATCTCCTTATCATGCACTGTTTGTTTAAATTCTGTACTATATGTTTAAAAATGTTCTCAAAAGCATATTGTGACAATGACAAATTTTCCACGCATTAGTGACGCATGCAGAGGTACATACCGGGTCAAACATGTCAGACTGGCTAAGCTCAGTCTTGAAGTCCGCTGATCCAGCAAGAACCATTCCAGCCACATTGACCTTGTCGTTGGACACAAACAGTTGCACAGCAGTCTCGGCCACCTTTCTGACGTAGTTGTGCCTCTTCTCCATCCTCAAACGGGCAAATCGCAGAGCAGACTGACCTCCTCTGCCTGAAAGAAGAGCAGAAAGAAGAAGAGTGAGCCAACACCCCAAACAGATACAGATGTAAAGTAGACCACAGATTGTAAAGTGTGAAGTACAGCATTACAGGTCCACAGAGAACAGGTAAACACTGAGAAGGAATTCTGCCTTTTTTCACATGGAGCTGGGGTCTGATCTGTGATGAAGGTTCATTCAGCAAGTTTGTTCATTAAACTTCGGTCCTGGAGGGCCGGTGTCCAGCACAGTTTGATGGTTCTCCTCCTCAACACATTCACTAAACCTGACAATTAATTGACGAGGTGAACCAGGGGTTTCTGAGCAGGGAAATCACCAAAACATGCTGGACCACGGCCCTCCAGGAATGGAGTTTGACAACCTTGATGTACACAAATAATTCACAATTCAGGATGTGGGCACGTGGATAATTTCAAGGCGCAGGTCTGTTCACACTCAAATATGGAACACTTACAAAATGTGAGCTATCAAGGCAGAAAGATCAGATTACACCAAAAAAAAAATATCAGAGGCTTGTAAAGAGAACACAGCCTTTATAGCTTTATTACAAACATGGTTCAGTTTCAGGATGGTGTACATAAATAATATTTTACCGTGTTTTTTGGGTAGGTCCACTGTGAACTTGTGCAACACCTCTCTTGTGTTTCCTTGCAGAGTTCCAAAAAGAGCACCACTGCCATCAATCACAATGAACCCAAACTTGCTGTCATCTGAGAGCAACGCAGTGAGTGCCTGAAGGGGTACCACAGTAAAGAGAGTTTAGCCTTATAAGACAATCATGCCTTCACGAAACTAAACTCATGCCCAAAACTCTTATCAGCAACTAAAAAGCCACTTGTAATGCGGTGTAATCTTTCAATGCCTGAGAGATGGTACAGAAAGGTCATTAAAATATAGACCTAAAATGTATTTTTTTTCAAAATGCATAATATTTCAAATAGTATTTGTCAAACAGAGGTACACAGTTGTAACTGGCAAATAATCATTCCAAACACACAATCTTCAGAACCAAAATTTAGAAAATGCTATTTGTGATCAGTGCACCCCTGAATGATCATTAACTCTAGTCATACATTAACTTCAAATGTAAACAAGCATCCCACCATCCGACTGCAAAAAGAAATTAAATTAGTCTCACCTCAGTGTGGAACTTGTTGTCACATAAATAAAGGGATGTGTTGATTGGCTTAAATGGTTCAAAGTCGATGTTTACTTTCTTCTCTTTGCCCTCTTCCGTCACTATGGTCCCGCAGTACACCACCAGACCATTAGGAGGCACTGCAAAATAAAAAGCAATTATGAAAGGACACTAGAACTAAATGTTACTATTTAATGCAGTGTCCAAAAACATCTGAGACCACTAGTGAGATTTTTCCATTAACCACAATTGATTTATTCAATATGAATCATTTACATTTACTTTTATGGAATCAGATTTTCTACCATGAACCCCTTTGGTTATAATGACTATCCACTTGAGCTGTAACGGGCTCCACAAGTTTGTTTAAAAGCGTCTGATAAGCAGATCAGGTCCAAGTTCTGAACTTCAATGGAAAGGACAGGACTAAAAAATCCTTATAGTTTTGTGTAAAAGCCTTAACATGGTCACAAATTTCCTTAAAGTTGAATGGCAATCATCATATAGTACAATACACTGAGAATGTATTCTTCACTTTTCATAACTTTGCTGTAAACTGCCCAAAATTCAGGAAAGAAAAATCTCGAACGCTAGTATACACATCATTAACAATGTAACACCTAGAAACTGTACAGAAATGCAATATACAGGTCTGAATCTGCATCAACAATCTAAGAATGTTATTATTTTTAATGATTATATTGCACTACTGTGAAATTAGCTTCCCCATTCTTATTTGGGCATTCAGCGTGCATAAAGCTTGACAAGTAGTGATGCACTGAGTAGTTCCCTATATAATCATTAAGCTGATTCATTGTGAGGCCAGAGTCCCCACCCCACCCCTTACATACCCTTGTTGTAGAGTTTAAGTCGCTGCTGTACTGAGGTGATTGCACCCAACACTGAAAGTCTGTTCACTCTGCTCTTGATATTAGAGGCTGTACCAAATTCATCAGCCAGCATCTTAGCCACACGGGATATCTGGTCCTTAGGTGGAATGATGAGGGATATCATACTGGTGCCATTCCTGCAAGTTACACAACAATAAAAAGAGGTTAGTGAATCAGACAGACTAGACTTGTGTCCTTCATGATATGAGTTCAGGTTAGCAATTGTGTTTTTACCCCAGAGAAGCCCAAAGCACGTAGCAAGCAAGCCCCCCAGCACCAAAATCCAATTCTCAATAATGTAACATTTACACAACAGACCTGGCTCACTAATAATAAAGGTGCCAGGGGCCACATTTCCAAGGACTACAGTTAGAGACGACCTCTAAACAGCCTTGAAAGTTTTGCAATACTCATTTTACCAAACCATATCAGGCTGGTGTCTGGTATAAACATCAATGGTCTGAATAAGTTATGTAAACAGGACAAATTTTCAGAGCCTACTACTGCTGGATTATTTGAGATAAATGTACATCAGGGCCGCCGCTTAAACATTCAGCTCATCTGGTGTACAGAAAATATGCGATCAAATAGCAGTTTTAAATATACACTGTCTAAACATACTGATTAATAAATTTCCTAAATCTTTATCCGCCAATATCGATGTGCTATCACAGTGCACTCAATAAATGGACAACTTTTATATAACCAATTTATAGGACACTTCCAGAACTAATCTGTTTGGTCCAGACCCCTCAAACCTTTTCTCTAAGTTTGTTCTTTTTTTAACAAGTGTGAACACTCCATTCCCACTCAGGGTGAGTAAACAAATATACCACGGTCTGCCAAAAAAGGCGGGTCCCGGACTGCTCTCAGCGAAAATCTGGTTCAGTTTATGACAGGTGAGAGTATAATTTTACAACGGCAGGTCGAAATCCTTCCTGTTGGAACCTTGACGGACACTCATCCTTCTTGCAGCACAGCCTACTCCCAACAATAGAAGATAACTAAAATAGTGAGACAAAGGTGAATTTGGCATGTGTGTAGCAAAACGTATTCTTGGCCAGGCATCAGCGACCTTGAAATCAATCCACTCGATTATAAAGATACAGCAATCAGGCATGATTTATTTTTACTGCAATGTGTATTAAGCGTCTCTTATAAGAAGAAGCCGAAGTAATGCAACAGCCTACATTTTACCCAGCGAGTCAAAAATGCTCATTTGTTTTTGTGCTCTACTTGTGAAACGATCAACACTGACCCCGCCACTCTAACAAGTCCTAAACAATGGAATGGCACTTTGGGAACACCCAGCTGAGCAACAGCTGATCTTCCTAAGTGGGTTAAGGGGCAGTAGATTATTAGGCTGCAGTTCTGCCAGCTCGAATTTCAGCTGTTATTTGATAAACTTTTAACGTTTAAAGTCATTAAGCATAGTGGTTAAAACCATAGTCTGCTGCCAAGAACTAAACTGAGAGTGGGGCCTTTGCCATATTCCTCACACCACGCTCAACAGCTGTCAGCAAACCGGGCTGTCAGCATGTGGCTGTGGTGTAGCAAGCAAAAAGCAGGACATCTCAGGACGAGTTTGGCACCCACCCACCCCCCAAAAAACTGGACGGTTCTCACCCTCTAGCTGCTTCTAGGCTTTTGATGAGCTTTTTGATCTTCCAGATCTCCACGTTTCTGTCGGCTGCACTCGGGTCGTCCGCCATCTTTCAGCGTGTCGTTATCAGGGACCTGCCAGAGAGAGGGAGGCAGCTGAAGTTAACGCTAAAGCATTTCAGGCTAACGGTACAATACAAGCCACGCGCAGCTAGGTTAGTCTATGCTAAGCTACATGAGCCAAATATCTGATTCAGCAAGAGAACTAAACATGAAGCTAAAGTTTAAATTTCCCGTTCCACCTTAAACAGTGCAGCAGTCATTCAGACTCTTGATCCGGAGCCAGCTTGCAACCCATGTCCCATTTAAGGTAGACCACACAATTCGAATAAGCTAACTTCAGAAGTCAACTTCAGTGCTTAATGCACATACATGAAAACTAACCTAAGCCAAGTGGAGGATAGTTTACCTTGTGGTCAGCAAAAAAAAAAGGATGGAGCTAAGCAAAATTACCTCAGAGGTAAAGAAAGTAGCCCTACCTGCTAAGTTAACGTGCTAAGCTACGCCAGTCGACGAGATATGCAGCTAATGCAGGCGTTTTAATGTTTAGAGAGAAAAGTCATTGCTGTGTATTATTACTGTCATTTAGGACATGTTCTAACAACTGGTCCTAAAGTTTTCTAGAGGGTGGGAGGGCTCTTAGGGAGTTTTCCTGCCACTCTCACCCACATATTTCTCAACAGAGGTCTTTAACTGTTTCTGTCAAGCCTCCTGAGCGGGTATCTACTCTAATACAGCCTACAAATCACATTAAATCTGAACTGAAAGTTTCATGCACTTAACTTAAGAGAGCTACATGCTACAGCCTAAAATCACACTATGCTAAGCTAACCAGGAGAAAAAGACGAGGGGCTGATCAACAGAGCTGAAATAGTGACAAAATCTTAACAGACCAGAGAAAGCAAGGAACAAGTAAATGAAAAAGGATTAAAAGGTGGTTGTCGTTAAACATAGTAAATAAACTTTAAACTTTAGCCAGCAAGCGTCACAACTCAACGTTGCGTACTAAGCTAAGCTAGGCTAAGCTAAACCAGAGGTAAACCAGCCAGCTGGTTGGAGAGAAACCTGTTTGTGCCAGCGATTATTTTGTCAGCCTGTCCTGTCAACAAAACAGCAATGAAGTTAAGTCGTCGCGAAAATGTAAGACCTTAAAACCGGGACTGGAGCTGGCTAAGCTAGCCGGCTGGGCTGGCAGGACTCCGGGCCTCTCCTCTTCCAGCAGCCGGGAAGAGGTTCAGCCGACCGGAGGAAGAGGGCAGGTCTCTGGCAAAATTTTTGACTACAGCCCCATTACTGCATATTCTCGGTACACTCTGAACGAGGCGTTTATGAGGTTAAAGCGAGAGAAGAGGCTCACAGGCCGCTCGCAGGTCTCTGTCTCGCCGGGTCGGAGCCGGTTCTCTCTCGCTGTGCGCGGCGTGGTCCGGCGGAGGGGCGGGGCTTTCCATTTTTTCACTGCCATGGAGATGGCACGCATTCGCGTCTCCGATTGGTGAGCCGCTCTGTCAATCATCCTAAAGTTGCCGAAGCCCCGTCCCTTTGAACGTTTCATAGCTTTGACGTTGACTTGGCGTTTCAGCCCTGCACAGACTGGCAGACTGGTACAACTGGGCATGGGAGAGAGAGAGCCTCGCGTGATTTCACACTGAAATCTCTTTTCTTTCTACTTACACATATGGACAAAAGTATCGGGACACACGTTTTTCAGGGTTTGTGAACTAGGCCTCTCAATTCCTTCAGTCTAGGAGGAAGCCTCATCTTGGTGACGAACCTTTGCATTAGGTCAAGGTTCTTCGTACTTTGAAAAATGTTCTTAACACTCATTTTAAACATGCTTCCTAACCCTTTCGTGGCACCTGCAGCATACACTATGCGGACAAAAGTATTTTGGGTTTGGAGACTAGGCCCCTCACCTCCTTCACAGTGTTTAAATAAAGTAAAAGCCCTTTATAATCACTTGTGGACACACCACACCACACCACAGTACACAGTGTGAACAATGTGAAGTTCTTTCTCTGCAGTTAACCCATTCACTAAGTGAAGCAGTGGGCAGCTACTAACATGGCACCCAGGGAGCACTGTGTTGGTACAGTACCTTGCACAAGGGTACCTCAGCAGTGCCACTGGGAGAAAGCCTTAACTTGGTAAAAAAACATTGCATTATGTCAATGTTCTTCATACTTTGAAAAGGTTCTTAACACTCACAAATCTCAGTTTCAAACATGTTTTTTTATGAACTGGTTCTTCTCTGCTAGTACACAAAACCATAAATATTTGGACACACCTGTTTTTCAGGGTATGTTCATGAGGAGCAAGCTTAATCCTTCAGCATACCAAGACATTTTGGACAACGCCATGCGTCCAACTTTGTGGACTTAGCTTGGTGAAGAACATTTTCTATTCCAGCATGACTGTCTAAAGACATGGTTGAATTAATCTGGTCTGAAAGAAAACTGAATGTTTGATATAATTTCCCACTTGTGGGACTAATAAAGGCTTATCTTAATAAATAAACATATAGGGTCAGTTTCCCAGACAGGGATTAAGCCTAGTCTTGGACTACCCTTTCCTTTTTTAATGGAAAATCTCTATTCACAGCACTACATAATCCTGGACCAGGCTTAATCCCTGTCTGGGAAACAGACATATAAAGTTTTCAAAACAGACTGGTCACTACTCAGTCTGTACAATCCATATATGATATTGTATAAATTGTTTTTGTGATGCTACAAATACCAATATATTTACATAGATGCCAGGCTAAACAGTTTAGTCTGGAATGCTGTTTGCATGATATGTAATTCAGCCAGCTAAGCAGGACAGAGCTCTACATGCATTTGCACGTATGCATTGTGATTTCCTTATATCAGCATTAAAGGCACAGTACAAAACCAGTTTAATTCTTAGGAATAATGAGATAGGAAAATGGAAAATATTGGAAAAAAATAATTACGCACTAAACACACATTTAAGACAAATCAGGTAGACTGTTGGGACAGGAATGTGTGTGTGTGTGCGCGTGTGAGAGAGAGAGACAAATGTTATATTAGTGCTTTAAAAGCGTGTTGGTGGGTCATGAATCAGTGAAATAACGGCCACCAGACTACATTAATTCAAGGTCATGATAACTGACAAAAGAGATTTCATCAGAGAAGGCGGCGTTTAAATATAAGTAGCCCATGTGCATTTAAACATAAGTAGCCCATATTTAAATGCACATTTTCCCTTTTCACCATTTTGTCTTATTTATGGATATTTGTCCAGTTATGAGTGCGTTTAATTTAGGTTGACTAAATTGAATGTTGCTTATCCCCAAAAGGCTCTGAAGACATTTACTTGTAGATATATCACTGTGCCAGCAGATGGCACACTAAGCACATTTGAAGGCGTATGCCAGTGTTCAATTAAAGGCAAAAACTTGATCCAGTTTCACCAAATGCATTGTTCAGTCATTAAGAAGGACACAAAGTATCTCAGAGTGCTTTGATGTGAAATGGTTAAAAACTACTGATATGGGTTTCTTACAGTATTTGTATTGTAGACTCCTGAATGGCACCAAGTCTACAACACAAATACTGTACACCCATTCTATTTACTGTCCAAACACCAGTAACCCGACATGCATCTTCTGAGTGTATAGATGGAATGTAGATGATGGTAAAATAGTGGCAAATCTGGACTAAATATCCTTTCTTTGCAGCGGATTTCACATCACAGTGTTCTACATATAGCCCTCCACCATGAACGTTTGAGTGCAAAACCTTCACAGAACTATGGTGAACCAATGTCTCAGGCAGCATCTTCACAATCATTTCATGTAATAACTTTTTGTGAGAAAGCTTTTAGAGGCAGATGTCTGATTCTATTCACCACCACTCTGAACGCTGCTGACTTGTTAAGTTTCTGTGTAACAGAGCATTTCACACCAAACCCATTCTGAGTGATTTTGTTTACATCTTAATCTTTTAATTATACAGACATTTAGATGAATCAGTGGAATTCTCCATTAACAATGAATTGAAAGCTGGTAGTAATATCACCAGAGTCATTCCAGTCTTCAGTGAGTTTATAAAGATAGAAAAAAAAATATATTAGGATACGTGACATCATATACAACTAATGTGTGCATATCAAGAAGAGCAAAAATGCTAGAAGGTTTTCATAAGAATTTTATTCTATATAGAATACATCAGTATATATTAATCTCTATATTCATGCAACCCTAATTTCTCTGCTGCACTGAATATCATGAGCACCCAAATTTGGTATATATGTCTATTGAACTACAACATTGTAGCAGGTCTAAATATTGAATGTGCCAGGCCACTCAAGTCTGAGACTAAAGTTGGGCTATAAGAAGCAATTGAACCTAGTCTTGGACTAAACTGTAATGTCAGCAGCGTAAATGTAAATGTAAATTTAACATGGAAAATCCATATTATTCCAGGAATATTTTGGTCTGAGAAACTGCTCCCTGGTCTCTAAATGCCATTATCAAAAAGGCTATGCACAGTACAGGCAGCTGCTGTTGGAGATGGTGTTTGCTGTAGCATTTCAGAGACAGTGACTAGAACATAGCCTGCAGCGTGCAGCCCGGATTGCTGGTATGAGCGATGCAGAGAACAGAAAGTTCTTCAGGGTTTCTTGGTGGATTTACTGAGCCTGTCACCCAGCTGCTGGATAAGGTCAGCGAGTTCCTCTGTGGCCTGAGATTTCTCCTCCAGGAGCTCATAGCGGAGGCTGGAGATGTCCTGCTTTATCTCCTTCAGCTCACCTGAATGTGCATACACACGCGCACACACACACACACACACCCGCACACGCACGCACACACACAAAAGATTGACCTTTCTGGTCATATTAAGTATGATTTATCATAATAATGTAATGATTGAAGTGCAATGACTTGTATTGATGACATCACCATGCACCAAGAAGAAGAAGAAGACGGCGACAACAATTATAATAATAATACTTTTCATACAGATAATGGAAATGAAAGTTTAATTTAGTGATTTTTCTCTATTGCTGTTACTATTAAAAAGCACAAACACATGAAACACAGCATGACCCAAAATTATCAAAGCCAATAACAGATCAAATTAAAACAATAAATAAAAAACAGAGCATTTTAATGACACACTAAAATAAAGTCCCCTTCCCGCTCCTTCTATAGATTACAGAAGAAGTGGAAAGAAAGATTTACAGGAGGCTTATACCTGAAGATCTTGAAATGTAAACATACAGTCAGTGAGGTGTTTTAAGGAGAATTGGAGCTCTTCAGTCAGTGGCATTGTTTTTCAAAATGAGCTTTCTCTGAATTTTACTACCAGGAATCTCTAATTAACCTCTTCAGAAAAATGTCTACAGAAGAAATGGTACAATTCCTGATAAATTATTTCCTAAAAAAACACAACCTATCTTTCCATTGAATATAAATTAACCCACAATATATCTTAATAGGTCTGTCAGATTCACCCAGTTTTAAAGACAGCAGATTAAATCTTATGATCTACTGTACTCTGAAAGCTGCAATATCATAACCCTCTCCACCCATCACCCCATTTGTCAACAAGTGAAAACACTCACTTTGTTTAGAGACCCTCAGACTTTAATACTCCATTTACAAGTTGGCATTCATAAGAAATGCTTCAGGGCCGAATTGGTTGGTTTTGTTGTTCATCAACAGTTAGGCCTGGGGTCTGTCTTCCATATAAGCATTTCCTACTCACTAACACAGTACAGTCTCATGCTGGATTATGCTGCATGCCTAACCTGCTCAATAACATCTGAATAGCAAAGCAAAGCAGCAGTGATAGTCAGTAATGGCCTAGACGTGTAATGGGTGAAAACGATAGGCAAGAACATCATGAGTTGAAAGCACATTGACAAATGCACCCTGATGCAATGGTGCGGTAGTGAGTGTTTTATTAGGTTTACCTTCATTGATTTCATCATTTTCACTGTCAGTCTGGGCCTTCAGGACGTAACGCTTGATAAGACGCTTCATGAGCTTCTGTGTTCGAGCCAGTTGGGTAAAAACGAGAGCACATTTTGAGTGATTTCAAGGACTAGGAGTCATGTCAGTGCGTAGTAACACATATCAAATAATCCAGTAAAGTGTCTGAAATAGAGAAAAATGGAAAGAAAAACCTGGTATCTGGTTGGATGTTTGATGGGATTTCTCACTGTGAATTCGTCTTGAGCATGGTAAGATCGAAACCTGTAAAGCTAGTTTGCAAAGTAAATACAAAATGCATTATTTCATTAAAGGAACATTACAGCAACACCCCCAGCCCAAATGTAAACTAATGAACCTAAGAGGACTAATGTAGCAAAAAGCAATAGAAGCTTACAGTCATAGGCAAAGATAGGGAGCCCCTGGTCAAATGACATGTTGTTGAGTGTAAATAAGTTTTTGGACATTTTAATGTAATGTTTATTTAATGTTTTTGGGGGGTGGGGGGGTGGGGGGGGGTTAAGTGTGTTCTAAGTAGAGGAACTTATTCTTCATTTAGTAAATCAACACACGACTTGACAGGGGAGATCAAACTTTTGCATGCTTCAGTAAACCCCACCATTTACCATCTTGTCTAAAGTGGCATCTCAGACTCTCTTAAGCATAAATATTTTCATTTTAATCATTGCAGCAATGTGCACTACGACTGATGTGTTTACCATTTTAAAATCATGCATTTATGTTGGATAAATGTCAGCTTATGTATTGAGAGCCCAGGAAAGATGTTATCATTCACTCTCATCTCTCTCTTGTTAGTCAACATGCTTGCTGAGAAGTTCATACTGCATCATTATAAACTCCTATACACCCACTAAACCATTTATGTTGTTTCTGAAACTGCATGACATCAGGTTTATAGACAGCAGCAAGTCATGCAGTCATAAGGAGGTATGACGAAGGAAATGCAAAGCAAGGACTGTTCAACCTTGGTCCGAGAACTGGGCAAATCCATGTCTCGCTGGCTGCCATGGCGATGGCCTCTGGCCTTGCATAGTTTGACAAGGCAGGCTCTGGTGCGTAAGGCCATGTAATAGAAGGACTTGGGGCTGGGCACCAGATTGAATGGAGGAGGCAGGGTCCTGCCCTCGTCGAAATAAGACAGCCACAGCTTGGCACGGGCAAACTTCCACTCAACATCAGCATCCTCCTGCGCACACAGAAAACACAGGCTATTACAGCCACACAGATGGATAATACCACTTGCACAGCAAAATTATAGACAGGGAACAAAGTGCTGCATTGAATTCTGAAGTGTACTTCTTTTCCATTAATTACAATTTGGTTGCTCACTTCTAGCAATGACTGTGCTGTGGAAATGTTGTACATTTCAATAAAGCAAATTCAATGCATCACTTTTGTGCTGTCTATTAAAGGTTTGGGCATGCCTAAATACCTTTATTAAGCATTAAGAAGAGTTTCGTTTGCAATTACATCACTAGAAAGTTGATAAATTATGCATGGACAGTTTGATATCATTGCATCATGGTAAATCATATCACAATATGCTTTTCTATGTACATGATGAGTATGGCCAGTAGTACCATAACAATGATCAGCTACACCATCAAGACTTTATTTAAGATATATGAATTAAGATTTAATTCATATATATAAAGCTTTAACCACTCTAACCTTCCAGGTGTGTAGCCTTTCCCTGTAGACTAAACACTCTGTAGACACTTGAGACCACTCAAAGAACAGAGTGTATGACTGTATTGAGCTGCTAGCAAGCAATGAGTGTTGTAAGGGGAGGGATGAGGACTCTCTACACAGACAGTAATACCGGGACAAGTACAGCTTTCTTCATATCACATATTCCCCATAAACAGCATTTAACCAAAATAAAAGCACTTTTTAAAATTATGATCTGTTCTCTCACCCAAAAAGACTTCACCATCTAAAAAGATTCTACCAATTTTTTTGAAGAACAGACAATCACTTCAAGCCCACTGCAGAAAGGGGTTTAGGTATGAAGTTTTAAAATGCTTTTCATGTAATACATATTATAGGTAATAGTTTAAGTAGACTCTCAATTCATTATTCTTACAAAATAGATTTTTTTCTCCTACTGAATTGAAAAGTAACAGCAAAAATAAACTAGACTGCATTTCTGCAGAGAAAATGCAAAGTGTGGTTGCTCACTTCTAGATGGTCTAGTTAGTCTATCTAGCTTAGGCTGCTGTGTACTTGAGCAAGCACACTAACTAGAAAGAAAACTCCTGAAAAAAATTTAAAATGGACCTCCCACCAAGAAACACCCTAGAAACTCCATACGAACCACCTTCTACACCATAGCAACCACCTTTCATACCTTAGCAACCACCCAGAAACATTATAGCAACCATCTCCTACATCATTGCAACTGCCTAAAAAGTACTTAGCAACCATCTCCTAAACCATAGCAACCACCTTTTATACCTTAGCAACCACCCAGAAACTCCACAGCAACCATCTCCTGCACCATAGCAACTGCCTTTTATACCTTAGCAACCACCCAGAAACTCCATAGCAACCACCTCCTACACCATAGCAACTGCCTTTTAATCCATAGCAACCACCCAGAAACTCCATAGAAACACCCTCCTGCACCATAGCAACCACGTTTTATACCTTAGCAATCACCCATGAACTTCATAGCAACCATCTCCTACACCATTGCAACCACATTTTATACCTCAGCAACCACACAAAAACCCCATAGCAACCACCTTCTACACCATAGCAACTGCCAAAAACTTCTTAGAAACCACCTCTTATATCACAGCTAGCACCTCCTATGCCATAGCAATCACCTTTTATACTTTAGCAACCACCCAGAAACATCATAGCAACCATCTCCTACACCATAGCAACCACCTTTTATACCTTAGCAACCACCCAGAAACTTCATAGAAACCACCTCCTACACCATAGCAACTGCCTTTTAACCAATAGCAACCACCCAGAAACTCCATAGCAACCATCTCCCGCACCATAGCAACTGCCTAAAAAGTACTTAGCAACCATCTCCTACATCATAACAACCACCTTTGATACCTTAGCAACCACCCATAAACTTCATAGCAACCTTCTCCTACACCATAGCAACGGAGTAAAAACTGAGTAAAAACTACTTAGCCATATAGTTTTGCATGACAGCTGTGTCCCAGTACTTTTGGCCATATAGTTCACTTTAATCAGGCGTGTCTGTGGGGGCGTGGCCTGAGGTCTCATATGAGGTTTCATAAGGTTTGGTCACTGTAAGGAGCCTGAAAGTCTCTTCTCGTGAAGCTGCATTCATTTCAATGGGGTTAAAAATGAATGCAAGTGAATGGGGAGAAAAGGGATGAGCGTAAGACAAGGAAAAGACGAGTGCTGGTCCGAGTAGGACTATTTGAAATTTGAGCCCTATTAATTCCCTATGGGTAATTTTTACGCCGGAAAAACGGGAATAACGAACGAACGACAAGGCGTAGCACAAAGCTGTGAATGAGCCGCTATTCCAGATCAGGCCCGATGTGTCAGAGCCGGAACGGTGTCTCTATCTTGAAGGCCCCGGGATGAGTAGCTGGCCAAAAAACAGGTGAACGGAATAATAATAATAAAGAAAATAAAAATAAAACTTAAGAAGAGCAATAGTGTGCAAATGCCAGCAAAATTCAACAGGATGAGCTGTTTATTTCTCAGTAGAATTATAATCTGTCAGTGAAAATGCAATGTGGTGGAATTTGCTGGCCTTACCTCAATCTCCTGATAGGAGTGGTTTATCATAGCGATCAGCATGTTGAGCAGAACGATCACCATGGTGACGTTGTAGACTCCATACAGAACATAGCCAATGTTCTCAATGAACTTGTGATCATACTTCAGGACCACAGAGATCACCTCACTCAACCCAAAGATGGACCAGAACAGTGTCTTGAAGCTTTCTTCCACACTGTGAAGGAAAAACCCATGTACACACAGTATACCAGCTTAGTATCATGAAAAGTACACACCTGGAGGTTAAAGCGCTCCTTGTTAGCCACAAGCGGTTTCCTATTAACGAAGTAACTGAACAAATGCCATAAAAAACCATAATATTTTAGCTGGCTAAAACAACCATGAGACAATTACATTTCAGCTGCACCTATTCTTCATTAAGGCGGATCAGACTTGGCGATGTGGTCTGGAACACAGCAGTAACTGTCTTAAATAAAAAGGAATCTGATCCAAGATCAGTCTTCTCCAGTCCTGATGCTGAAATGGCTGCCAGGAGTAATGAACGTCTGTTCATTTTTATGGGCTACAGTAAGCCATACTGTGCCCAAAACCACATCTACAATGTCTGTAAAGGAAAGTGTCCCTTTATAGTCACTCATGAACACAGCACACCACACAGTGTGTAAAATGTGAAATTCTTTCTCTGCATTTAACTCATTCACCAAGTGAGCCAGTGGGCTGCCACCAACAGGGGACGCCAAGGAACCGTGTGTGGGCATGGTACCTTGCTCAAGGGTTCCTCAGTGATGATACTGGCAGTCCTAGGATTCAAACCCACAACCCTCTGATCACAGGGGCAAAGCCCTAAACATTAGGCCGTCCAATCTTAACAAAGAACTTGATGCAGTTTGAGTGAGTTGAGAGATGTTTTAGGGCTAGACTACCAGAAAAGATTTGAGTGACAATTGACTTCTAATGTGGAGCATGTGTAAATTTGATATTTAGACAAAGTATTCCTTAGTAATACAAGTATTCCTTAGTAATAAAATAGTAATACAAAGCCAGTTAATTGACAGTTACTGACTTGGTAAAGCACTCAAACAAATTTTGGTAAGTCAACTCAAACAGACTTGCTTATGTGGTTTCCAGCAATGTGGTTTTACAATACATTGTTATCTCTATACATGGACAAAGCTCAGACTTCAAGATGAATGCTAGTAGGCCTACTGTTTTTAGTTATGCTAAGTATTTCAGTCCATATTTAAAGATAACTGTGTGTCATATAGTGTCAGAAACCACATTGACAAGTCTATTAGAGGTTACTGATTAAACGAAAATTTGGTGAATTTCAGTTGGTTGGATGTAAGTTTATATACCTTGTGAGGTACATTATCTTCCCTGCAAAACTAAAGAAGACATCAAACACGTCTCCAAAGACTGACTACATTTGAGGAAAGAGGAGTAAACACAACCAGTTAGTTTACAGTGCACTGCACAAAACGTGTGACCATTTATGTAAGTCCTGACTTACGTGGTAAAAGCGGGGTTATACTTGGCACCCAGGTAGTAAGAGTACAGATTGAACATGCCAATCATGAAGGCCAGGAAGACCAAAATGAAGATGACCATGAACTTGAAGATGTCCTTCACAGTGCGGCCCAAGGAGATCTGTAAAGGTCCGAAGCTTTCATTGGCTGGCAGGATGTAGGCAATGCGTGAGAAACTAAGGACCACGGCTATTGAGTACAGGCCCTCTGAAATGAGCTGGGGATCAGAGGGAAGCCATCGGTTCCTTGCTGTGAAACACACACATAGGAATTAGTACTCTACTGGCATGTTATTATGTTATGACATGACCGATGTTCTGGAAGTACTCTGTCCCAGTTGTCTAGCCATCAAAGTTTTGTCCTTGTCAAAGTCACTCAGATTCATACCCTTAACCCATTTTTCCTGCTTCCAGCACATCAACTGACTGTTCACTTACTGCCTAAAATATCCCACTCCTTTATAGGTACCACTGTAATGAAAAAAAAAAGTTTTTCACTCCTACCACTGGTTTCAATGTCATGGCTGGTGTATATAAGCAAGATAACATGAACATGGTAAAAAATGGGTTATGTTTTTGGTATGCAAATTCTCCCTCTTCGGTATAGTCTCTCTCTCTCTCTCTTTCTCTCTCTCTCTCTATCTCTCTCTCTCTCTCTCTCTCTCTCTCTCTCTCTCCC
>JBBJLS010000036.1:16980416-16994311 GCA_037577275.1 Bryconaethiops microstoma | reverse complement strand
ACATTTGCACTATTACTATTACTACTGTTCTGTTCTTTTTAAACTCTTGATTGTCTATCTTTATTCCTCTTGTTGCATTGAGCATGTGTGGGGACAAAAGAATTTCCCTGGGGATAAATAAAGTTTTTTCTTATCTTATCTTTTAGAGACAGGTGTCTGGTTCCATTCACCGCCATTGTGAGCAGTTCTGGGACTGTAACAATTCTGAATGATTTAGTTTTAGTATATCACACAAATGACAAATTCCATTTCAAATGATGCTACATCTTACATCTTAGCTATTTAATTATGCAGAGATGTTATGAAGTTTGCAGAATTACCCTTTATTTTCTATAGATACAAAACAAGAACTGATCTCTTATGAGTGTAAGTAGGCAATATATCAAAAAAAATTCTCATTATGAAACAGCCGTTAGAATTTTATAATATTGCTTGAAGGAGGTGAAATATCTACCAGTGCTGAAAGATAATTCCACTTGATAAGATTACTTTATGAAAGTAAAAACGTCTAGTAGTATTTTTCTTACAACAAAGTCATAAGGAGAAATATCAGATGATTTCTCTTGAAAATACATAATTTATTGTAGTGTGCCTGGCCTTATAAGAGAACACAGCATTTTATGGAGAGGATTAAAGTCCGCAAGAGCTGAAACAGCACTGTTGTCACAAAAGCATTAACTCTGAGTTCAGAAGGTAACATATTGTACATTTAAGGAAGGGTCTTTTATTGTTTGAAAGTCTCTGTTGTGGTAGTTGTAAAAGAGAAAATTTGCTGCACTTTATGAGCAGTGGGCCTTCAAACAGCAGTACGCTCGGTTCAGTTATGGTCAAATACGTCTTAATCTTGAACCTCATGGAATAGTCAGTCTCTCATGTACTTCACAGGACCTAAAAAAATTTTCTGTGTACAAACGTTTTGGTACACATTGCATTACAGTATTTCTTTTTTACAGTATTTTAAACTCAGCAAATGGAAATGATAGAAAATAAGCCAATTTTTAATTCAAAAACTGTAATGTGTTCAAACTTCTGCATATGACCACACAGAAAATAAGCTGCGAATACCACTTGCTTTTAAGTCAATTTACATGTATCTGTCCATTCAGCCTACAGCACTTTTGCCATGCCAATTCACACTGAAGTTAAAAGAACTCTACCAGCCTGGGCTGCTTTTTTAATTAGATGCAACATGAGGCGGCCTATTCTAATACCAAGGGAGAAAGAGAGGAAAGTAGTCACATATAAAATAATTATGCCTTTTGTGGTGCTCAGGACTTCAGAGGGAGAAAAAAGAAAATGCAAAAAAGAAAACAACTGGACCCTTCAAAGCATTAGGTGCCATATAATTGAAATAATTTGTTCATCCTCTAGAGGGCAGTGGAGATACACGTGCCACAACCTACAGCTTCTTTCAGTGTTCCCAACTTAGCGATTTTGTCGCCATTTCTAAAGACATTCCAGACCCCCTTAACGACTTGTTTCCAAGGAGCCTAGCGACAAATCTAGTGACATTTCTGACAAATCTTAGCTACTTTCTGTACAACTTGGTCGTCGATATTCCCTGCAGATCAGCCTGAGACCCAGTCTGCTCTGCATCCCTCCGTCCAGACGCTCGGAAATGGAATAATCTGTGCCTGAACTATGACGGTCACATCGACCGACCAATCATAAACCTTTCTTGGTTGATCTCGCCCACTCACAAAACAAGTTGTATTACAAGCGAAATAATTTATAATTTTAAGCAAAGTAAAAAAGAAATCCATCTCAGCTATATTACACAGATCTTTTTTTTAGAAGCCACACACGAACACCGTCTTTCACCTTCCACATCTCTCCTTTCCTTCCTTTTGAACAAGTATAAACACACACAGACATTGAAATCAAAGTTTATTTGGTCTTTTCTTACACAAACCTGTCAAATAAATATATTAAAACAATGACAACCTAAATCGAACTTCCATAATTCCCAATTGGAATGGGAGTTACTACTGGAATTCAGAGGATGGCTGAAACCCTATGTTGGTAGTGACAGCAGGGCTTACTGTCTGTACTGTAAAACATATTTTTATGCCAAGCTGTCAGACATTAAAAAGCATGCAGCTCCCAGAAGCATGTTGAAAAGTCCAAGACATACAATCAGGCTACACTCTGAAGAAGGCAGAGACGACCATTGCTTTGTCTTTTGGAGATCACCGCTCTATTTTGTCGTGTGACCATATTGGTACAGCATGCAAGGCATGCAAGATTCCAGTATAGCCCAGAATTTTCAGATGCACCACACCAAATGCACCGAGATGATAAATGGTGTTTTGGCTCCATATGTTATTCAAAGGCTGGTGGCTGATCTTGGTGGCAACAATTACACCCTCGTTCCTGATGAATGTATGGGTATCAGTGTCTCCTACTGTCTGGGCGTTGTGGTTCGTTATTTTTAAAATAACTGCCTACGAGGAGTGTGCACAGGAGGGAACACCTGTCTGCCTGTTCAGCCGTGTGTAAGGCATAATTGATTGATCACAAGTGGTGTTCGGCCCGACGCAATGGGCAGCCTAGATCCGATAGATAAAATAGATTTTCAGCGTGAGAAATCGGAGGCAAGGCATGAGAGCGTGAGATAACAGTCAGATGCGTGTGTCTCATACTCATCTGGACTCTACAGCGGCTTTTACTGCAGTCACTTTAGCTTCCTTCTGCACTCTCACATACACACACACAATTCCTGGGATCCAATTCTGTAGTCATCTAGTTTTCATTACTGGGCACAAATTCAGTGGACGATTGCTAGTGCTGTCATAGCAGCAGATAAGAGTGAAGTATTGCTTTTGTTGTCTCAGAGCAGGAACGCCACAGCAAGCCGAGGACTCTCGCATATCTGCCTTGTCATAAACTTTCCTTTGGAGTTCCCTGCTTTCTTTCTTTCTGTGACCTAGTAAACAGTGATTCTTTAAACTGTGTTGTAGTGCATAGTGCTTCAGTTGCTTCACAGTGCCTACAGCTCCTGTTCTGGTCTTGTACATGGGCTTCAGAGCTGGATTTGCCATGGATGTCCTCACAGTTAAAGACTTATCATTTTTGAGTTGTTATAATTATAATACACTCATACTGGAAACTCAGGTTGCATCAAAATCCCTTATGTTCAACCACTGTTGCTTGATCACTATGAAGAACCGCAGGGAGCAGATGAACTGATTCCAATATTCTGCTTGAGGCATGAAAAAAAAATTACATTTGCACAGTCCAACTTGTCCAAGCCAGCTCTCATTTCCACTGTTAGAACTCACCTGAAGCAGATTGTATCAAGTGCAGCTATGTTTCTGCATGTTTTCATCACCTCTGTTAATTTTGAACAGCAGTGTCCTAGGCTAGAAGTAATTAATTATGTCTTTGACCAATTTAGTTTCTCACTCTGGCCCTTTAAATAAGATGTAGCATTATCATCTGTAGCAGTTGCAGTCGGAGGGGAGAATGAGGGGCAACTTGACGGCAGATAAATTATGCAAGTTAATTCCAACCTCAAAATTTGATGAGCTGAAATGTATTCTATGAGTATCAGAGTCTTCTGATAATGGCCCTCTGAATTTCTTTTACCACTTTGTCTTGCGTGAACCTTAGCAACACAATGCAGTCACTAAAAACATTACAGCTACAAAATGTTTATTATGAAAACAATTATATTGAAAAAAAAGTCATCCTAACAACAAGAGGTGCAGGTGAGTAACAATGACAAAACCAAAATACTCCCACTGTAATCAACCAAGCCATCTCCTACGGTCAGGGATGGTGCCATTTTTGTTCAAACCTCAAACCTATTATTTATAAGGGTGTTCACCAAAGACATATTAACATAAACGTCAACTGGTATGCAGCATTTCTAGAATTACGTCTTCAGTAAAGAGTCCTGGCTTACAGCTGTTGCTGTGTACCATCTGACACAAATGTACTGGTCAGAAATCCACTCATGTAGTTCATTTATAGATGTATCTATAATTTCTAGAAGAACTAGAGTGAATTTTCACTTCAAAAAATTGACCAAACCCAATGTAAATAAGAAAGTGATTGGCTGATTCTGCTTCCTAATAATGCTGGTGGTTAATCTGATGCTGTGGACTTCCTGATACAATATAGCTCCTAAAGCCCAAATCAATGTCAAAGCTCCCATGGCTATATCTGCTTTTGTTTTTGTTTCAAACCAAAACATAATAATGAACTAAGAGTAGTACTCCAGAATGTGCAGAATTTAAACTTGCAGAGCTGGTTAAATAAAAATAGTATTAATATTGTTTGGAAACAAGTTGTGTTTGGAAATGTAGTCATTGTAATGGCTGTATCAGTAGCAGCAGCCTGACAAAGCCTGTAGAAGCACCTTCAAATGTTCTACGCACATCTAATTTGGCCTTCAGCTTCTGTAGCTTAGTGCTCTGCTCTTCCATGTAGCTCTTGAATTGGTCCTATCACGAAGGACCTCAAGGTCCAAGTCATGAGCTTCAAAAGATATTGAGAAAGATTTAATGTATGATTGATTTAAAACAAGAGGAGAAGTCTTTCTCTTATGGCCCGGGGAAAACAATTCTGCTATTCTGTCTTTTCAGCAACTCCACTCTGCTTTCATTCACTTTTAGATGAGCCTCCAGGCCTTGGAGCTCAGTCTCCTGGGTTTCTGTAAAGAATGGACCATTGGTCAATAAGTATTTTCTATTTCAACACAGATGTCTTTCTTTGCCTTCCCATTTACCTGCATTCACCATTTTTGTTTCATCAACTTGTTCGCCACTGGCATTGAGAATAGCCAGCATGTCCGAAATGACATTGACATGAATCAAGAGGAAGCAAAGGTGTGACATCACTTGTTTAATTAGCACACAAGATGAACAAAAGACCCAGAGATAGGAAAGTAAAAACAAAAAAACAACAAAAAAACAAATGCATGCAGACACTAGGCTGACAAAACCTATTACTTGATCTGCCTAATCTCTGCCTAATCTCTTGGTATAAGACAGAAGTGTTTCTTTCTGCACAGTAAAACAGAAAATAAGAAGTGAGTTAAAAACAGATTTCTTTCTTTACAGACTTCAAACACTCCATCATCAAACCAAGTGTCAGTGTCAGACCAATTCGACCTGCAACAATCACTTCTTGAAGAGTGTGTAACTTAGCACTAATCCACTCCATCCACAAAAAAGACCAAACAAACCAAACCCTTTTCTGTGTATTTTGTTTTAGATAGGCAGTTGTGCTGTACCTCCTGGTAGCAATCTATTGGCTGGTTCCATGTGAAATGAGGCAAGAGGGTGGAGGGACCGCCCTATTTAAGGTGGCCAGTTTGGAGAGAGTTCATTGGGATTGTTTCATGCAGATTCTGACTTTTTGAACTATTAGTTTTTCGCCTGCCATTCTCTCTTGCTTGTTGGTACTACACTTGGAGTGAGTGAGCTTTGGCACTAGGGATTTGAGTCCTCAAAGTGAGCAGCACCAGAGACAAAAAAGGGCAGCCCTCCGTTTTTGTGTACAGGTTCCTTGTAGGAGATGTGGTGAGGACACGGTTGGGAGATAGTGTTAGACAAATATGCACGGCACTCTCAAACCAACCATAAAGTGAAGTGGGCTTACTGACTGAGTGGGTTGCCTTTGGAGGTCAGGTTGGGTGCAGAAGTGTCAGAGTCTGTGCAAATCTCCCACAGGTCCAGTGGTGGTGGAGGTCTGTGGTGTGGTAGCGAAGTGGGTCAGTGACTGACCGGATTATCAGTCGTGGCGGCAGAAGGGATGAAAGGGCCACAGTGGGCCATAAAAGAGAGCAACCGTGGTTGGAATTTATTTGCCACTGGTGCCTAGGGAGAGAGGAGGAGAGCAGGGAGTGATCTCATACAGATGGAGTCTTGTGGAGCCAGCCAGGGACTACAATGAGACCCTGTTCGATTGGTGTTTTGGGTTTTTCCTGTTTTGGTTGGTTTTGTCCTGGCTGGCTAATGCCACGGACTGAAAAAATTATCTGCTGGTCATGGTTTACTTGGGGGAAATTGGGGCAGTTGTTTTCTTTCTTTTTGTGTTTTCTGTCTGTCTCTGTCCCTCATAGACATGGGGTGATGTGGATGTGGTGCTGAATAGGTTAATGTGATTAGCTTACCTGCCTTTAAGAGTGCTTCAAATGGACAAAAACTGAATGAGGGCACCGTTGTAAACTGTGCACATGTGTAAGGGGATGGAAGAAATGGGAACTGTAGTTGGAAGAGGGCAATGTTGTCATCATAGTGTGTCCAAAACCTGTAAATTTAAAGTTCAAAAATGTGTATGTGTATATGTTCATTGCTGCTGCTGCTTCAGAAGGTCTGTAAAAGTTGTAAAAAAGGAAAAAGGGTTAGTTAAAGGTAAAATTTACCAGTATAACAAAAACAAACCAAATTCTTGAAGTGGGTTTTCTGAACCCTTGGTCACTACACTTCTAAACTTGGCATAGTCAGCAGGACCTCCTTGGGAACAACAATGAACAAGTCACAGCAGTCTGTTTTTTTTCCACTTCAGGCCGGTTTGGTTGTTTGGTTGGGCTGGATGACAAAATTTGATGACTCTACAGAAGTAAAGTTCGTTGAATATAAGATGTTCATAGGGCATCTGGGACGAATCCCTCTCCACTGCCCAGCAGGTAGACTTCTTGTTGAGCACCCTAAAATGTGAATAAAGATAGGAGGTTAAGCTGTTAGAGCCAGGGCAGAGAGTAACTGCACAAAACCTTTTTGAAGCCTTTGAGAGGAGGAGCACAGGAGGAGAATAAGACAGACACCTTGAGTAGCCAATTGGTGGTGGGAAACCTGGCAGGCTGTACAATGTGTGAGTCATTTGACCTTCACTGAGGCTTGTTGTGAGGTGAAGGAAGTGGAGAATGAGGATAGAGATGATGAATGTGCCGATGGGGTTAAGGTGTGATGGACTAACCTTTCTCAAACTACTGCAGTTCCAGGACCCACTGTTCAGTCCCCACAGGACATGGAACCACTGCAAGTGGTCCTACAGGAGGCATTAATAATAATAGTAATAATAATAATAATAATAATAATAATAATAATAATACATTTTATTTAAGGGCACCTTTCAGGGCACTCAAGAACACCTTACAAAATTGGAACAGGAGATGAGGTCACTAGTCAATGAGTTTGTAATGTGCTAAGAAGCTGCACCAAGGTATAGGAGAAGCCAACCAGAAAATGGTCGCTGCAGCACTGCCCCTCCAATCAAAGCCACATCCCTGGAGTCGTGGAGATCTCCATTGGGATGAGCAGGTGCACCCCATTTGTTTACAGTGTGGCAGGCCAGGGCACACGGCCTGGAATTGTCCAGAGGGGCAGCCAAGGGCGGTGCCAGAGACAACAAGCACCTGAGGGATGTGGCTGAAAAATATCTCCAGAACGATGACATCTGTGAACTAGGAGGCCCTAGTGGGAGCCAGTCTCATTCTGGACATTGGCTCACAGACACACATATATTTATTTGCAGCTTATTCACCCTGTGCATCAGGGACACCAAGGTGAGGTGTGCTGCAGAAGTGGCATGGCTAACCATGAAGGCAGTGAATGGGCTGTTGCTCCCATTCATGGGCTATGCAGTATTAGACTTCATGGTTGCTGGGATGAAGATCCTTCCAGCAAGGTGTGGTGATTGTGGAGGACCAGCACTTGCTGGCTATGTACGGGATCATTAATATGAACGTCATTCAGCATTGTTGGGGGATGCTTCAATCACTAGAGGATTCTAATGTGTCCTTATTTCAAGCTGCAGAGTTGTCTGGCAAACTTGGAACCAGGCCTTCTCCATGTGTTGGTGCCTGGAGATGGTGGTACAAAGGATGTTGTGTGTGACTAGGTGACAAGGCTGTGAATGGCAAGGCCCTGAGTCATACATCATACATCAATGGATAGAACTAGTGTGGGCAGATGCCTCTCTACATGTGCAACCTCCACCTGTACTCCCCCTTCATCACTCTTGGGCTTAGGTAGAGAGGGTTGAGCTGGGGATTGTTCAGACTTGAGGAGCTGGTGTTGTAACCTCCCCAGGAAGAAGTGATTGAAGCGGAGGTGAAACCACTTGCCAGAGCACTTCCAGAACAGTCTTTGTGCTGTGAGTGCATGAAGAAGACTTTACAGTGGAGGGGGCTATTGGGTACCATTGACGTACCCTTGACCAAGGTTCTATTTCCACACACTGCTCCCTTTGAGCCGTGTTGTAGGCTGTCCGCTGCTTCACTCATTTAATGCAGAGAACATTTTGACACTGTTCGCATTGTGTGTTGTGCAATGGGTGCAGTGTGTGTACTTCTTCACTCAGTGAGAAGTGCTGATGATGGAGAAGGAGAGACAGCTGAGAAGGAGAGACACCCCATATTAGGGAAAATCCCATGGTCAGCCAATCAGATTGTCCGGCCCATGGACCATGCCATCATTCTTGTAAGAAAGAAGGGTGGTTCATGCCATTTTTGTGTTGATTACAGGGAGCTGAATGCAGTGACTCACAAGGACATGTATCCACTCCCTAGGACTGAGGAGTCAATAACTGGTTTTAAGGCCTAGTATCCAACCTTAAACTTGGCAAGTGGGTATTAGCAGGTGGAGAGGTGCACCTCAATGACCAGGAAAAGCACACCTTCACTACACGCATGGGCAACAATTTAGATGGATGCCAGTATGGGTGAGCAATTGCCTTACTTTTTGATGATCTATTTGGATGATGTGATTATGTATTCCTCTGACTTTAGGAAGCACCTGTCCCACCTGGAGATTGTATTTGGCTGTTTGGAGGCCAGGGTTTGCAAAGAAGGTAGCAGCTCTTCATTTGTTCTTGTGGATCATGAACTGAAGCCACTTCATGTTAGAAGTTGGAGTGGAAAAAGGAGTACAAAGAATCCTTTCAGGCATCGCCTATGCAAGTTGGAGTCTACATGACATGAAGAAGAATGACCAAATCTACAGCACCTTCAAGCTTGAGTTGTTGGCCATTAATTGGGCTGGGAAACCTCCTTGGAGGCCAGGAGGGCCCTGGCTTGGGCAGGTCGGTGTTTATTGGAGGACTAAGACAATTTGAAGATGATCCAGGGATTTCTCCAGCACTGATCACCTCAGAGGGCATGGAATGCTGGATGGTGTCAGGTAGCAGGTTTCAGCACCAGTACCATGCAGTACTGGGTCATGCTTGAGGATGTTTGAATGAAGATGGCACTACGGCAGTGATCCCATTGGCTGAAGGAGCGATGTGGAACAGTAACAGCGATGTTGTAATTGCTGCCTGGTTGAGAGCTGGGGAAAGAGAGAGTCCCCACCTCTCAGGAGTACATTACAAGCTATCCCAGAAAGTCCTTGCTGTCAGCTTTTTGCCATTGGGTCACTTTTCCATACATGTTTGTAGTGATTGACCTCTTCTCTAGATTAGCTTTCACAGTACCAATGCTGGAAAAGATGGTGGTGACAGCAGCCCAAATGGGGGTCATCAGTCGCTACGGGTGCCCCAAGCAGCAGCTCTCTGACCAGGCCCTGGCTTTTGAGCCCTAGGTAACAAAGAAACTGTGTGATGTTTACAGGTGCTTTTGTATTGTTCCCAGTGGGCCAACTTTGGTGTAAGTCCAGCCCAGTATAGAGAGTAGGGAGTAGTGTGCTCAGGACAAACACCCATTTAGTTTGGGGGACATTGAATGATTCCTTGAAAAGATGAATGATTCATTAATTTATAATTAATTAATTCATTGATCACGTTTGTACATTAGAAGCAAATGTTCCCTTTCTGCATCTCAGTAGCATGTTTGTGCCCTTTCAGATCAATATGTCCTTGCATCTTCCAGAGGGAAGGCACAAAATATTTTTTTTCATGTCACTGGACAGTTCCGTTACAGCTAAGTGAGTTGAGCTATAAAGGTCAGAGTGGCCATTCGGGACCTGCACTCTCAGCCATAGTGTTCCCAGAGGAGAACACGTCTGCTTTGTCTGTGATATGAGAATTATATAACTTCACTGTCAAACAAACAAACAAACTCAATTTGTTGCATTTTTACTTACACTGCTGTAACAGATGGCATAGCAATGGGCCATGACCTTTATATTCTATTGAATTGATTGCTGTAATTCAGGAGGTGCCATTACTATTAGAGTCACCTCTTATGGTCATAAATATAAAAAAAAGAACACTTAACTAATGGCATTGCACATAAACATTTTTGACCTTTCTAGATTAATCACAACCACTTGAAGCTTGTAAATGACTTATTAACATACATTTTACAATATATGTATGTCAGAAAAGAATCACCTGTCCAATGGTTAGACTGACACTCATATTTACTGCAGGTGATGCATCTAGAAGTTCTAGAAGGTCTTGAGTCATATTCTTACTCGCAAAATTAGTCCCACCCATTGAATTAGAATGTTTAAGTGCTGTGCCTAATCATGTTGTTGGTTAAAAATCCTGTCTGGTTAATTTTCTGTTGGGAGTTTCAAGAATTTAACTATAGTGCTTCCAACCAAAGTTTAATAATGTCAGAGTAGTGAACTTGCAGAGGCTCATTACGCTCATTACACTCATTACACACTATTCTATGAATAGTGGCTGGTGTGGTATAGTATGATGCACCGCTTTTCCCCCACAGAAGACTGGGGTTCAGTTTCCCCATCTAGACAAGCACACCACACCGCACCATTTGGTGTCCCTGGGCAAGACTCCTAACTCTACATCTCTTCCCTTTTTAGTCAGCTGCCTGTTTACCAGTAGCAACACTAAAACACATATTACTCATTTGTTAGAAATACTGGTCACTACTTTTAAAGACTTATTTTTTTAAATCTTTGGGGTCTTCATTAAAGCCATAGACGCTACATAGAGAGATTCCCTTCTCCAGTGTTTTTAATTTTGTATTTCTATTTTCTCCTTCAAAGCTTTTTTTGAAGGTGTTTGTCTTTAAATTCCCATGTCTCATAGTTTTATAGAAAACAAATATTCTACTGTTGTTTATTCGTTCATTAATTTATTAATATATTTATTTATTTACACTATATAAACATTTCATGCATAATGGAGTGATGTAATGTAAGCTGAGGTAGAATTCCACAATTGTCCCCCACATTTCTACAAAGATACACCATTCACATGTAAATATTCAAAGTAGATTGGATGTGAAATGGTAAAGAATTTTGGATTTCTTTATAGAGGTATGTAATGGAACCAAGGGTCACATCTACAACAATGAACCTACATAAAGTTTTCTTGAAAACATAATGCCCTGTGTATCTCTCCACCATAATGAATCGGAGATTTTGTAATTTTGGATTATTTCTATTGGTCCATCAATAAATAACAAATAAATAACACAACATAAATAACAAATGTCATTAAAAAACACTCTGACGGTAAGAATATGTTGAAGTTCAGAATGTTTTTTCCCTCTTCACTGCTTCAGAGACATATGATTTCCTGATGACAGCCACGATAAGTAGTGCATGAAAAACCACAGTGCATTCAGTCGACGCTGGAATGACTTGCTTTGTAAAACCAAAATAATCAAGCAGAGAGCCAAATGAATCAAATGGGCCCAATTGCCTGGGCCTAAAAATACACAGCATAGCTAAAGATGGTAAATTGCCATGGTTGACGAAGGGAAAATACAGGCCATTTTGTGTTATTATGCAGATTGGACGACTTCTCATGTATAATGTATCCCAGGGCTTGAGCAAACACTATCGTTCATAAAATGGGCCCGAACAAGGATAAAAATGCACTTTTTTTCTGTTTCTTTTTTTTTTTTTTTTGCTGGAAAGCCAGCTCCAGTGAAAGCCGCACTGAGGGCAAGGATATCATAGACTATGCGTAGCGAAAGTATCATAGACCTTCTTTCTCCCTCCCTCTCTCTCTCTCTCTCTCTCTGATGTGTCTTGCCATGACAGATGGGAGCTGTCTATGAACGCTGATGACACATAAAGGCGATTAGAGTTCAGCCTCCCAGTACCAGCTCCAGCCTTCACAGCCCATTATGGAAGGCTACAGTAAGTATCTCGTTTGTAGGATCCAAACTTATAAACACTAGAGGCGTTTGGATAACTTCATAAATCTCCATTAGAAGCTAAATGTCACAACGCTGCGTGTTCAGATGAGAAGGAAAAGGAGAGGTGCTGGAAACAAGAGAACAGTAGAAGCATGCAAAAAAAAATAAAAAAAAATGCTGTAGGCGAAAGGCAGAAAAGTCCGCCTTTTTCAGAAGCAAAAACCCCTGCAAAATAAACAACAGGTCCTTGTACGCATGATGAATCTGATGCTTTGGCAAAGCTCCAGCATCTGGTGCCGTCACTTTCTTTGCTAATGCTGCATTGAGAAGTGCTCTCGAGATGCACTCTAGGCCTGTTCGACTGAAGCTGCTGGAGCTCCGCTTACATGAAACATGCCATAATGCATCTCACATTAAGTAGAAAGTGGAATTGGAAGGTTCAGATGAGCGCTGTTGGAAAGAAAGTGCTTGGCTCACTCTCCTGCGTCACAGTGGTCAAAAGAGCAATGTTGACAGACACCTCTGAATGGCAGGCACCACTGATGTTATGAATTACTGGTTTGAGACCTTTCTCTACGAATAAGCCATCGAGAGACTTGCCAGTAGTCAGATTTCTCCAGATGCTGCTGTTACACGATAGCTTCTATGAGGAACATCTGGTCCAGGGTGGCTGTCGCATCTGCTGGTTCACATGTAGGCAATTCTGTGGGAAACAATTTCCCCTTCTGTGACGGGTGCCGTCTGAAGCATCCGCTAAAATCTTCCTAGTTCAGTACGATGTGACTAGCACAGAAGACTATTTCTGCCCATGATGCTATTTGAGATCATTTACAGTGATCTAGTCTCATTACACTGTGTACATTCAAATACTTAAGAGCTTGTTTTCATGTTCACCCACAGCACTTGGAGCGTAATTGAACATGCATTGGTTGTGCATTGAAAACATTATTGGAGCGTTTAGCACCACTCACAGTCGAAACGTGGATCATTAGTGTTTAACACGGTGTATATAAGCACTAATATTCTGTGAATGCAGGCAAGCCTTCATAGATATCCAAACCAGAGATGTTGCTCAATTACACCGTTGTTTGCTTGGCATTTATTTTAGAAACGACAGTGTTAGAAACTGTGGGGTTAAGGGTGAAGAGTTAAACTGAATCACACAATTTTATGGGATGGGATTAATTGGTTTTCTTTGAATTATTCAAGTTCTGAAAACGATGCATCATTTCTCCTATTCTGATGTTTTGTTATTTCCTTTCAAATTATGCATCAAAAAATGATATTTTTATTTGGAAATTAGGATAAATATTGTCAGCCGTTCTTAAAAACTAAGGCAAAGCTGTTCAGTTGCAACACCTGCAGCTATAAAAAGATAAAACCTGAGAAACTGAACATTTTTGCAGTGGTCTCTTATTTTTTTCTGGAGCTGTATGTGTGGCATGAACTTACAGAATACTGCATAACATCACAAAGAACACATTAAACTATAATTTTAGGTCTTCTTAATTTTTGTCTTTAACTTTTATCATGATTCAGTTCAGCCTGATTCAAAATTATATATGTATATATAAAACTCCTCACTGTAAAAATCACTGTAGAGGGGCAAGAGAAGTAGTAGAGTAAACATAATACACACAATAAAAGAAGGTTTTACATAAATAGAAATGGTTACTTACTTTACTAAGTATTATTACTGATTCTAAAACCCAGAAGTCAATGCTTTTGAATCGTCGGGTTCAAATTTGTTTATCTGTACCAGAAAAAACAGACAGCCACACACACACACACACACACACACACACACACACACACACACACACACACACACACACACACACACCAAACCACCCCCACACACCCACACACCCCCCACCCCCCCCACACA
>JBBJLS010000036.1:16957836-16971109 GCA_037577275.1 Bryconaethiops microstoma | reverse complement strand
GGAGCCCAGCTCCTCCTCAGTTGCCCCGGAGCCCAGCTCCTCCTCCGTGGCCCCGGCGCCCAGCTCCTCCTCAGTGGCCCCGGAGCCCAGCTCCTCCTCAGTGGCCCCGGCGCGCAGCTCCTCCTCAGTGGCCCCAGCACCGGTTCCCTCACCAGCCTCCCGAGCTGAGACCCCTGCTCCGGTTCTCTCACCAGTTCTTAGCTAGTGAGAAATGGCCACCCTTGACTTTACGAGTATATTAACCTGTGTTAGAAAATCTGTATTTTTGGGAGCCTTGGACCTTTCTGTCTAAGAGACAGCCCAGGTACGCCCCCGGACTTCTGACCAGATGAGTTGTGCCTCTGCTTGTTAATTAAGTGGATTATTGAACCTGAAGTAGAAAGGGCAATATTTCCACCACACAGCTCAACACGCTACTAATTGCGTGATAGTTTCCCAGTGTAAAGCAAATCTATGGGAAGGTTTACTGGACAGGAATTAAGCCTAGTTCTGGACTACACAGGATTTTGAATACAAATTTACTGCTGGAAGAATAACAAAGTCTATGACTAATCATAATCATTATCTGGCGAAACCGCCCCCCTGGTAGGTAAAATTCAGTTCCTCACTCATACACTCATTCCTTACTGTTGAATGGAATGGAATGGAACCTTAATAATAAGGATTAAATGAGTTCTAAGAAAGGTCCTGAAAGTGGCTGCCATGGTAGAGTGCAGTGTGCAGATGGATCAGTGGTGTGAGTGAATGCATGGAGACCAGAGTGGAGGTGTTTGTACATGTGCGGAGCTCCACACTGACCCGAACCATGTGTGGGCAGATGGGTAAAGCCGACTCACAGAGCCGAGACACAACTCATTACTGTGAGCTCCCACGCTGCCTAAACAGATGGAATGTGCGTGTGCTCTTACACACACACACACACACACACACACACACACACACACACACACACACAGAGTAACATTTAGGCAAGTGTGTGGGGTTGGTTGAGTTTTAGCTAATGTATATAATAAATGTTAGTAACACTGCTGTGTTGAATGCAGCCCAGCACTCAGATTACATCTGGAAACTATGCTGATGTCTGGAGGGTGGATAATAAACAGATCAGTTCATGTATTCTATCTTTGCAATCACTGCAAGGTTGGACAACCTTGAGAGAATGTTAGCAAAAGCTTTATTCATTCTAATGAGAGGCAGTAGTATTTTGTTTAGAGCCATTAATGCTATGCTAACAAGGTGGACTGTTGTAATTAATCAAAATGTGAAAGAAAGCACAAATCTGCTACCATGCTACATTAGCACAGTATGACTTTTGCACACATACAAAATACAGTAATACAATATCACTGAAGACCTCATATTTTACATTAATTATACATTAAATATACTTATATTATACAGATATTTTTGTTTAGTTTTTTTCCCTAAAGTCCATTTGTTTTGTTAACATCTGTGTGGTTTTCTGTACCAAAAACAGTCTTTTCTATCCCTTTATTTATCCATCATGACTAAACAGATCTATCCTTAAAAGTCATATATTTAAATGACGTCGGTTCTGAGCAAATGATGTGTATGTCTCTTGAAATGCTCCATTACTTTGTTGTAAATGGGCAGCACTAAACTGCAGTAGGATAAATAGGCAGATGTACATAAATGCATAAGTTCAAAACTGGATGTTTTTGCATCTAAATTTGCATGTGGACTTCATGGAATGCGGAGTAAATAGACTGTTTTGAAATTTAGTGTTTATGTGCCGCAGCAACCCTTAAAAACGTATAAATATTGTATTTGATGTGGGTCTTTGAATTTTCATGAAAGACTTTTCATTTGGTATAATAAAACAACAAACAGACTGTGGCCAGTAGGGTTTAGGTAGACTGGGAGCCTGAGCGTGTGATAGGGCTCAGGTAAATTAAACCACCATATGGCCGACTCCCTCAGGTTAGCTGTTCTGACCCCTCAACCACTGCAGGAGTTCCATGACCTGGATGCTTTTATTTCTTGCCTAGCCTGAGGTCAAGAGCCACTTTTGAGTTCAGACAGCGCAAGGCAAGAGAGCGCTCACCCGCCACTGCCCGCACCGTGCCCTCTCTAGCCGACAAAGCACAATAATCCATATTAGATGCTCCACTGGCGCCCGCGCCTACTGGGGGCCACAGTCGATTGGCTGTGCTCAACCCTCCTCGGACGCGGCCCCATGCCGGGTGATTGACAACCAGATTGTTGTAGTCCTGTTTTTCCCCAGCTTGTTTTTCACCAGGCTCAGTAGGAGACACTCTCTGCACGTCTGGCTGTATTGGCTGGTGCTGAGGGGAGCGGGGAGCGGGGACCAGGGGAGTAGTGTTTACATCTGTAGGGGGGAGAGTTCCAGCTTGCTGAGGCTTGGAGACAAGTTCGAGATTTGAGGTGATGTTAAGCATGCCAGGAAACGCTTAGCGCACAGATGGACGAGTCCAGTCCTGGAGGGCCTTGGTACCATACAGTGCCATTAAAGCGGTCCTGTAACACACCTGATTCAACATCACACGCTTGATAATTAGCCGACGAGCCGAGCAGTAGGGTAGGAAAACACTCGACTGGCTGTCATTTCCAACGACAGTTATTAAAAATAGTTTTGTTTTTTTCTCTCCCCTCACTCATGTCAACATCAGTGTGTATACACAGCTTTGGCTGTTTAAAAAACAGTGAAATGAAAGCAGTGACTGAACCATGGAAAAGATTATGGGGGGGAAAAAAAGGAAAAAAGTTTCAGTTTAATCAGTTTGAACAAACAAATAGTCTTCTATTAAAACTCACTTCATCATCGGAGGGTTTTTTTCCACATCAATTGCCACTTCCAATCATAACTATTTTTCCCCACTTTGAATGAAATCCTAAAGTCCACTGAAGCTGAGAATATGGAATACAATAGGATACCTTACTCCTACAAACTCTGTAATTAAATGTAGGCAGTGGCACAAAAAAACAGATTTGGGGAAACCAATTACCTCCTTGTTCAAAGAAAGGTTTTTTTTTTGCCTGCCTCTAAAAGGCTGAAGAATAGATGATTATGATTTCAATGGTGTCTATTGGTATGCAGGGAGGGATGTGTGCTTGCTTTTTCTTCAAAGGTCTTCGATTGGCATTCAATGGCATTGTTCCCCCATTTCAGCGTGGTCGCCATGGAAACCAACGTAATAATCGCACACAAACAGTTACAAGGTTTTCCACCACAGGGAGAGCTGTGCAGTAAGATAACTGGGGCCTGGTTTTGTGTGTGTGTCCGTGTTTCATGCTGACAGATGACAAACCATAAACTAAATGCAGAGGTGGTCCTAAGACGCGTCATCATCGGTGTATTTGCTCTTTGACACCAGATCAAGGTTCTAGCCCTCAGGTGCCACACTAACTTTATGAGAGAGCGAGCACAAGTATCTTGCTTTGACTGGATCTGATGTGGATATTTGTTGCCCATGAATGCTCCGTGACAAAGGCAGGGGAATTAATAATGAGAATTATGCAGCAGTTTTGACACCTCAGGGCAGTTAGGGACCAGCAGAGGAGCGACGTTATTAATACTGCTCCGCCGTATGAAAATAATTATGCAGTGATAGCAGTGTTAATGAGAGGTTCTGAATCTTCTTCTGTTTCAGGCCTGAAAAAGCCTGTTGGGAACTCAAGGAACCTCCTCTAGCTTCAAGTTGACTCTTAGTTTCAAAATAAATATACTATTCATTAACTGTGTACTCTGTGTGGCATTTCCACAATATACGAAGGAATATACAGTCACGTGAACCAAGAATTAGTCACCGGTGTCTTTAATTCAACAAAGGAATCAGAGGAACATTTCATAAGATCAGTTCATATTTGGCATCTGTAATCCCTAGCATGTTCCAGGGCTTCAGCATAGATCATTCAGGCCTTTTTCTTTTTAGATACCAGGTCTACTGCCGTCAAAGCAGATCTGTATGAACTCTCTCTTCTTCACGTGACTCTATTTGTCCGTACTGTGCTTTATTCAGTGCCACCTTGGCAAGCCTCCTAAACATTCAAAAGCAATTTAACAGAGCCATTGTAACAGTGGCTTTGATATTGGGTTCTCTGCCAGTTGTCAGTGTACACAGTGTGGCTACTGAAGCTTGTGCATGGGGTACACCTGGCCCTATGCCACAGCATGTTTCACAGCCTGCCAATAATTCGATTTGAGGATGAGGTCGAGGCATCCAGAATATGTGGCCAAGTGGAGGCAGAATTGACTCTGTAAGAGTAGACATATTTACAGCTGATATAGAAAGTCTGGACCCAACCAACCCCTTACAGTCAAGCCCCATCAGGTTTGGACATTATCTCTCAGGTATTTGACATTGAGTTGCTCACATTGTCAGGTGTCTTATTATCGTCTTCGGATAGTGATGGTCAGGCATGGGCTAAAGTCGAGATCAAGTGGAATTTTGACAGTCGTGTTCTGTTGAAAATGTCAGGTTTGAACCTAATTTTGTTGGGCTACAGTTGGGTTTAGGCAGAGTTTTGCTGACGACAGTCAAGATCTGACAGAATTTTGCTCAGCTACTAGAATTTTGATTGGCTGGGTGGTAAGGAAAGAATTATATTGGGCTGCAGAATTTTGTAAAAAAACTGCTGGGATGCAGTTAAATTTGTATTAAATTATATTATTTTATTGGGCTACAATCATATTGTGACAGAAATTTGTCAGGCAAAAACAGGGTTTAGACAAGTCAGGTTAAGCTAAGGTGGAATGTTCTCTGCTACATTCTGGTTTGGTTCAAAATTTCAGGCCTGATTTAAAGCTCAGTTTTGTAGAGGAGAGAGAAACAGCCATGATCCAAGAGCAACAGATAGAGAGAGTGCTCCCTATCTCTGGTCCAATCAGATAAACAAAAGCCATAGAGGTCGTGATTGAGAGTGGCAATGGTGAGCCAGACAGCGGCTCCTCTCATCAGGAGCGAAGGTTCTGGGAGAGACCAATATACATATGCGGTGGGACGGGAGATGCCACACAGGTAGCAATGGGAAACCTGGTCTTCAGGGAGTGCCTAGAGCTTCTCCTCCAAAACATCACCCACTAGAGGAACGGGGAAAAAAAGAAAGAAAGAATGAATGAGAGTGAGAAAGAAATAACCTAGAGACTAGTTCCATTTCGCTGAAGACAATGAGGGATTATATTGCTTTCAGCGCCCTCAATCTCTTCACTCTCTTTCGCTCTAATATTCTCACTCCCTCTTTCTGATTCTCTTCTCCTTCTAATTCCCTCAGTTGTTTTCCATTCCAATTCCCCTTTGTGTGCTTGGAGAGTGTGGGCTGATGGGTTGGTCAGGTGCACGAGCAGAGAGTGGCTGGATAATCCTGCAAGCGGCCCACTGCTCTTTGGGCCTGAAGGGCCTGTCCCCCGCCCAGCAGATGAATTTTGCATGAGGTGATTAGGGGGGAAATTGTCTTGGTGCCTCTTCAGCATGATGCCTGCATTTCTTTGTACACTCTCCTTGGAGAGAGCTCGCATGGGATGGGCAGGAAGATAAATGAGGGCCTGCGTGTGGGACACTGAGCCGTATTGATCCACCACTGGGTCCATCCCCAACCCTACACCTGAATAGGGAGCGTATACTCGCAGGAACTGAGGTGGCCAAGTGATCATACTGCACCTGTATATATTATTCAGCCCTGGATTCACTTTAGACTGTTTATGTTACAAGCCTTATTTCTCAATTCTATTTTACTGAGAACTGATTTACTAAGAGCAGTTGTACTTTTCTTTCCCACCATCCACCTCCCAAATCCCACAGAAGATACTGGGATAATGTCCTAGTTGAATAGAAGAGACCCCTTACAGGAAACAGAATCAAAACCAACCTGAGTAAATGAAGGTGATGGGTTCACCCTAAACTCAGCCTTCAAGCTGGACTATTGACTGGAATATGCTGGGAAATACTAGGATACCTGACCTGAACCAAAAGCACACTTAAGTTTGAAGAATTGCCGGTCAACAAAACACAACAGTAAAACATCAAGCTACCCAGAGACCAAAACAACAGATAAACAATGAACTAAAAGGAACTAAACCTATTTCACAGTAAATACAGAACTACTGTCCACTGAGACTTAATACATTCAAGTGAACCATATTACCGTGAATCAATCTGTGTGCTAAAGCAAAACGTGTGCAGCCATTTTTCATCATAATTAACTCCTATCGTTAGCCACTGCTGACATCACTGGGTGATGGCCTTAGTGATATACACATCAAGAATCAAGAATCAAGAATCAAGAATACTTTATTCATCCCGAAGGAAATTGTTTAACATGTGGTGTGAATTCCAGTCATTCTCATAACAGTCGCATGGCAACTTGTCAGAAATGTATCCCATATAGAACCATCTACGAAAGTCACTCGGAGACCATTTTTGTGTCATATTTATGACGAAAAGCAGATTTATGACTTTTCCACTATACTGTAATGCAAATGTAGCCTATGTCAGCTCGTTTGACTCGCTAGACGTCCTCATAGTCAAGGTTGGCAGACAGACTTTTTAATCAAGCACCTGCACAGTCATTATCCTGTATCTTCACACCTCGGATAAAACGGGAATACCATGCTCTCGGCAGATCAAATTAAATATGACAGTGTGGCATTTACCCAGAGAGACTAACTCTTCAGGTGAGACTGTGTCGGCATTAAGCAAAAGCCCCTCCATTGATCTACTATATGAGTGCGTTAGCCAGATACGAGAGGTGGGTTTTCACTGGGCAAATAAAGCTTTTAGAATGAGCTCAGTTTCTGCTTTAGCAGAGAAAGTGCATATAACAGAGCAGCTTTCTGTGAGGTGAGAGTATACAGCTCCTAATTAACATGTGGGAATTAATAATGGCAGTATTATTAGTCTGCCTCAGAGTAATTAATTAGTCCCTAGATAGCCAACCCTTCTAACACGCTAAGGCTTAACCTGGCCTCCTCTGTCACTCCTGCTCCAAATGTACATCCTCGATGGACTCCTGGAACTAATACGTCTCGGGACGGTCTATGTGCTCGTATCTCCCTCACCAGACGAGCAAGGAATGAAAGGAGCTTTGTGAAAAAAAGAAAGAGAGTGCATACCTAATCAGAAGAATATTTGGAGAGTCCCACTGTAGACCCCCATTTTGTAATCTGTCTCAATATGTCAACTACAATAACAAAACCATCCACCATAGTGCTGATGCTGACAGCAAGGTTGGGTACTCAGTCCAATACTAATTTAATAGTTCCCACTCATTCCCTCAGGGAGCAGCAATAAAAGCCTGGTCTGCAGTATTGGCAACACCATGCAGCTATTTCCGTGCGAACCCCCCCCCCACCCCACACACACACACACCCCCATTCCCTCTCTCTGCATGTAAATCCTTCGGTAAATATGCAAAGTAATATCCTCTGATGTAGATTTGAATTATACTGGCTCTCTGGCAAGCAATATGGATAGCAGTCGTCTGATTAGCGCTAAAGACTGGCGCTCCATATCACTGCAATTTTCACACATTTACACAAAGAGCAGAGCTCAGGGCGCCCAGAATTGTCCACATATTAAAACTGAATAATTTGGATATGTTAAGGGTGATTTATTACTGCTCATTACCATAATAACACATTATGGAGTGGATAAAGCACCTCATATCCGTGTATCATGCTGCCTGTGCATTACATGAGTTCATTCATTTTATCATATAGTCCATGGACAGTATTAGCATATCATAGCCCAGATGCTGCAGTCACAAGAGTCCGTTTAAAAGGATTTGATTTTGTTGCGTTTGGTAATCTAGACACCCCCCTAGCTTGGCCATACTCCTGACTCAAAAATTATGTTGTACTTGTCCTTCATTGTAACCCATTTAAATCTGTGGGCGGTTCAGGATTTATTTTCGTTTTGACTTTCCTACTGGTTTTGTGATATTTGTTGAATATTTCATTACTGAAGAAGAGTGTGGGATTACTTTACATATCAGTGTTGATTGGGCAATAACTTTGATCAAATTAAAAAAATATATATGTTTTTAGGCATTCTAGATCAAGCAAACTTGTCAAACACATGTTTGTAATAGACATTAACATAAATTTGAGATGGTATGTTACAGTTTTACAAAGACTCTTACACTAAAGAGTCCTGGCATAGCTCTGCAGCTGGTGTTTCAACTAAGCCTGACTGAAACCTGGTAACGCCATGGTTCTTTAATGGCTAGAACTTCTAGAAGCTGTTCATTCTCCCTTTATTGGTCTCACCCATTGTAAATCATAACTTGATTGGTTGATTTTTCTTACTAATTATGTTAGTAATTAATCTGATATGTAAAACTTAACATTTGGGTGATCTTGCTTTCCTGGATGTGCCTAGATACCACTGGGAACAAAGTCTGATTTCATACTTTTATACTGAGCCTTTTAAGATTTTACCAGTAAAATAAAAGTGTGAGAACTATATTTGCAGAGTTTAAATATGTTTTCTCCACTTATTTCAGAAATAAAGTTTACAAGGGTCTCCACTGGTCAATATACAGTATGTCTGCCATATGTATGTCATGTAATATTTTGCATTGGGGGAGTTTTTTGAAGGATATCGTTCACTTTTAGAGACATTATACATTTGATGGACACTCATATCCTACATTATTCTCCTCAAATCCCAAATTCTTGAGATGTTGGAACATTGCCGTGGCAAAGTGGCAAACGGCTACACTTCCCAAAAGTATTTTGCCACCTCTCCAAAAGCACTGATGTGTGTTACAGAGCTTTATCATTTCACCAGCAACATTAGCATATAATTTATCAGGCTCTGCTTGGCGAATGAGAAGTGAGTGCCTCACCCTTCTCCTCCATCGCTGGCGGGACAGGGTGACGTGTCGCCGTCAGCAGGTGAGATGGGAAAGCACGGAGGGTCGCAACCAATCAGCAGAATAAGAATCAGCTTGTCACTGACATATGCACTTTGGCAAGACTAAAACTATGCATTTCCATCTCATGGCCCTCTTAGTCACCTAAACTGTATTGTGTTTATTCAAACCTGCCTAGACAAAACAGGTAGATGAGCAAGCAAGAGCAATTCAGTGGAAGCAATGAGGGAGAAAGTAAAATGAAAGATTAGAATAGGGAAATATGGAAAAAACATAACACATGAACATATAATGAAACACATTAACACAACATTTTAATAAGTTTAATCATTTGGAATAGACATAATGGACCTGCAAAATAGTAGAAGTACATGCTCACATATCACACATCACTTGACCCAAATAATCAAGACCGGTTATGTTCCTAGCACTGATGGCACTGTTTGAATTTAAACTCAGAATCACCTAGAAGCAGAACCTTATCAGTGATGGTAAATGAAACCAGAATTCTATTCTATTCTATTTACTATCCAGCCCACCAGTGAACCTACATGTGTTTTCTTAGTTTTTATTTGGAATGTTGATGGTGGTAAGATAGTGGCCTAAGTAAGAGTGGACTAAATAAGTTTTTGGGGACTATTTTGTTTCCTAGCACCCAACATGTATCCTTCCACTATGAACTGATTTTTTAAAAAACATTTTAGAATTCTGGTAAAACCATGTCTTAGTCATCAGTTACCACATTCATAACCATTTCATGAAATAACTTTCTGTGCAGGAGCTTTTAGTCGTACCAGTCTAGGTAGGAGGCGCAGGCGCGGATATCCATTTCTCAGATAGTCTTTATTCACAATAACCAAAACACAAAACAGGCTCGAGGGCTACGTTTCAAATTAAGAGTCCTCTAAACCAGACATGGGCAAACTATGGCCCGCAGCCATATCCGGCCCGTTTAGTTTTTTAATCCAGCCTACCGAATTTGTCTAAATTATATCATAACGACATTAATTTAGAATTTTTCCTGCAATGCCTGTGTTTTCCCAGTAGACAGCGAACTCCAGACACATTAACCTTTGTTGAGGTGTGATGTATTACTCCAGTCCACGTTTTGGATTTGCTTTTTGACCCCTATAGTAAACATGAGCAGACCAAAGAAAAGAAAAGTGGACAGTGAATGCTGAGTGTTTAAGAGGGAGTGGACAGCAAAATATTTATTCAGCGAAGTCCGATCAATGGCTGTATGTCTGATATGCCAGGAAACTGTGGCGGTTATCAAAGAATACAATCAGCCGTCACTTTGCAACGAAGCATGCTAACTATGCTAGCATGCTAACACTCCATCCGTTTGCTCTTGGTCCGGCCCCTCTGTCAAATTTAAGAACCCATTTTGGCCCACGAGTCAAAAAGTTTGCCCACCCCTGCTCTAAACCCAACTTAAACAATGGTGGCCTCTAGCGGCTGCTGACCAGGAATGTCACAGAAACTCTTCAGATGTTTGACTCCATTCTCCATCGCTGTGGACTTCTGATGAATTCTGAAACACTGGTGGAAGTCTTCTTTAAATATTAAAATACATTTTTCCTTGACTCTAATTTCTGTTCAATTTGTCACCTGTCTGATTTTAACCCAGTTAATATATGTAGTCTTCACTGGGGCAAAAATTGCACCAATACAAGTGGATGCATTTCTTCATATGTCGTGTTTACTTGCTGGTTGGATTTATATAAGACCTGTGTTGCAGACAATGTGTTCTGACATAGCCTTGCTAATTTTTCACCATCAATTGTATGTCTTGTGCTCTTTCATTCCTTGTATCGTACACTGTTTTTCAGCATTAGCCTCACTACATTAAACCTCATTACCTTAATAAGGCCTGCATGCTATCATAACAATCGCTGGTTAATAATAATGGGCTGCTATATTTATACATATGCCAGGTTTAATAGCTTTTCAGTCTTATTTTTGAATTATGCAAGGTCTTTCTATAGCCTATGTGGAAAAAGGCTCCTTTGTTTTGTGCAATTTAGAAACATTATGTTGGGGTTGGAGAACAACAACAGAAACATTGAAATATTTGTGCTGTTGAAGTGAACTGATTAATTTTTCATTCTGTTTCTGAGCCTAATTTGTTACCATGTAATAACTTTCTCTCAGGTAGTTTTTAGAATCCTTATGCTCTTCTGACGTTCCAACTGACCCAACTGTATGACTCACACCTCTCTGAATGTCCTAACACTTTAATTTTGTTTCTTTAAATACTAATCACATGCTCAGTAAAGCTTATTGCACATAATTTATCATGATAACCATATCATATAATGATATCATTAACTCCTAGGCAGAACACTAGCAAGGAGAGGCGAGGATGCTGAGTCAGGACAGAGCCAGATGGATTGGCTTGGGTGGGCGGGGGCGGTTCTTAGGATTTCCCCCAGTTTTTGGGACAGTACCACTCATAGAGTAGCATGTGTCAGCAGCACGTCTGCCAACTCACGCTGGGTAACTGTTGGCTGTTCATGAGGGATGGAGGGGACTCACTCTTCCAGGAATGCAAGAATGAATCTTTATGATCTATCTCTGGCTGGAAGTCTGATCTACTGCCGGTTGGAAGTCTGATCTATTGCCGGCTGGAATTTTGGAGGATGATAAATCAGTGCGATTGGCTGGGTGGAAAATCAGAGAAATTCCATTCACCGTTTTTAACGGGCTCAGAACAAGATTTGTATTCTAGGAGAATTGCTGTGATGGGAAAAGCCTAGTGCTGTTGTGCTACATCTGGAGGATAATGGCAGTTGATAGGACTGGTGTTCACTGTCATGTAAACATAATGCTACTACGGCTTTAAAAAAAAAGGACATACATTCCACATAGGTTAGCTGAACAATGTAACCTTCCACATAGAGTCCTACAGAAATAATACCGTAAGGAGTCAGCAACTAGAAACAAAGCAAAAGGCATTCAGCTGCAGATTCTACCATCTACCAAAGTGGTTGTAGTACAGGTGTAGTGTTTATCCCACTGAATGGCCCCACTACTCTTATAGGCAGCTCACAGCTCAATAGCCACATTCTCCTGGTGGGCTTAAGGCTTTAAGGTTTAAGGTCACCAAATACACAGCACAGGCTACACAGTGTGCTGTGTATTTTTGTGTTTGTGTCTGTGTGCCTGTGTGACAGCAGTTCACGGACCCCCAGCATGGTCGATGGCCATCAGAGACAGGTTAGCTTCCCTGTCCCAGTCTAGATCAATGCTGCAAGCTCAGTGGGGAGGCACATAGCCTCCCGCACTGGGACAAGTGTCTAGGGCTAAACCTCTCTGGCTCACACTCTTCAACTGGAGTGCACCCACGGGTCTCTGCTATCTGATGGACCTATTCCAACAGCTTTGCTCTTTGCACAGGCTAAAAGGCTTGGAGATGGTACAGGCTTACAATGGGCCAAAGGCTGGTGGAAGGTCACATGTTTACCTAGCCCGAGAGACCTGAAAAGGCCATGCAAGCCATGGCCAAGAATATTTAGAGCACTCTTCCTCAAGGACCTCATGCACTTTTATTTAAATTTAGTTATATAAAAAGTGCATTTAGCAATTCAGGTTTCAGATTAATAAAAAGCCATCAGACTCCCTGGTTGGATGATTGCAGCTGATTGACCTTGCACAGTGACTGAGATACACTAAATTTTATTTTGTCTATCTCCTTGGAGGGGTGAAGGGTGGGGAGATTCGTATGAACATCTGTGTACTTTTGCATGTGGTACTGGCTAGTGGCAACATGACCTTGGGACGCCAGTGCATTTCGTGGTCATGCTAGCAACAGATTGTAAAGTGTTCAGATTGTGCCAGATACAATATGTCTGTTCTAATTAAGGCAGCCACCTGAGATCTCCCTGCCTATCGGGGAGCAGCTGAGCGGCATGTAATAGCTGTTGACTTTTGCAGGTGAGGCCGACCCCCTCAAACCACCCCCCAACCTCAGCCAACCCTGTCCTCGTTTTTTTGCCTGCACTGACACGCTCGAAAACTGCCCTCAACCTGGTTGTCATGGGAACAGGTGTCACATGACCCAAAGAGAGACAAAGTTGAGCCAGGGTGGAGAGCTGGGGGCGGTGTGTTTTGGGGGGTTAGGGGGAGAAGGAGGGGGCTGGGGTTTTGGACTGGCCCTGTGGAGGCAGTCAGTCCTGCTCTTGTCTCCTCTGACACGTTACCTTGGAAACAAGCCGGGGAAGACAGGAAGCAAGGAGCAGAGAAAGCCGCTGTTTGTTTGAATAACAGGGGAGAGGCTGCTTGGACTTGGAGTCTCAGTGCTTTCTTAACCGGGGTGGGAGGGCGGGTGTGAGGGAATGAGTAAGGGAGAGAGAGAGAGAGAGAGAGAGAGAGAGAGAGAGAGAGAGAGAGAGAGAGAGAGAGAGAGAGAGAGAGAGAG
>JBBJLS010000036.1:16911838-16953146 GCA_037577275.1 Bryconaethiops microstoma | reverse complement strand
ATCTTATTTAATGAGGAAAAGTATAAAAACACTGCTGTAATCGACGCTCTCCTCTCACAATGAGACCAGTTGGATGGAAAAACACTACTAGAAGTTCATCAAAGGTAATTATTGCCATTTTATTTGAGTGAACAAGAGATTTGTATTCTTTGAATTATTCAAGTTCTGTAAAAGCTGCATCATTTCTCTTAATCTGATGTTTTGTCACTTCCTTTAAAATTATGCTTTAAAGAACAATATTTTTATTTGGAAATTAGGAGAAATATTGTCAGCAATTATTAAAAACTAAGGCAAAGCTGTTAAGTTCAATACTTGCGTCTATGAAAGATAAAACCTGTGAAACTTTTTTGCATTGGTCTCTTATTTTTTTTCTGGAGTTGTATACTTAAATGCCTGAAGTATGTTTCTAAGACAAATATAAAGCAAAGTTTGTGTTCAAAACCAAAAAGAAATACCCTTTGAAATGCCTCCCCATGAACAATTAGATTTTCGCTGCCAACAAGTGCTCAGCATATGCGGATCTTTCTCGAGCCCGTTGGAGAAGCATCCCAGGTGGCTCCTCAGGAAGCTGCTTGAGAGAACGCCAAGAATGTGCAAAGCTGCATCAAGGCAAAAGGGGGACTACTTTGAAGAATAGAAGACAGTGTGGACCTACTCATCACTTTCTGGATGTTGTGCATGTGGAAAATATGCAAAGTTTCTTGACTAATGTGAAGTTTCTTCACTACAGCGAATCTTTTCACGTTTATTCTAAAATGTATTAAAAGTTAGAGATCATAAATAAAGGGATTCTTTGAACAATGCTATGGAAGAACCGCTTTTGGTTCCCTGGTTTCCTAAAGGCAGAAGTCTTTCAAGGCATAGGCAACCTAAGCAGTTGCCTAGGACAGCACTGGCGGACGGTGGGGAGTTGCCAGATGGGCACAAACTGGGCACTGATTGGGCACCAGTTGCATGGTGATAAGTATTATGGATCACCTCTCCTTGAAAAAATAAACCCAACACCCCTCCCCTGTTTGACAAAACTCACCTAGAGCAGCACAATGGCCAGGAACACGTTAATAAAAACCATAAGAGCCTTAAGCTCTTCAAGCTTTTCAGAAACCAAAGGTGGTTCCCCTTTGGGATCATGCAAAAAGAACCCTATTGGACGTTGTTTTTTATTCCTTTGGTGTGTCCAAACTTTTGATGTGTGTTCTGGGATCTGTACTTTGAATTATGACAGAGTGTCTGTCAAAAGAAAGCTTATTTCATGAGCGTGGCCTTTATCGAGGACAGGCCTGTCAACCACAATTACTCACTCTCAATCAAGCACGGCATCATCACACGCAACACTCTCAATGGAAACCTCTCACTGACCCCTCAACCTATTCATCACTGCTAGGTCCCACTTTATATAACTGTAAAAGCCTTTTTTATGATGTCTCACACCACACGTATTTAAACAAGTTCTTTTAAAAATTTGGAATTTGCATTTTCATTCAGTGCCACATTCATGCCGATGTGGAGGAGGAGCTGTATTGCATTATTATGACGGAAATTTGATGAAAAGTTATTGTTCGATGTGCAATTTTGTTTAACAAAAAAAAAAATCCTTGACTTTTCAGGCAAGTTTTCTGTGAGTTATGAACCCGAATCAAGTGGGGAAAAAATGGAATAGTAGGCTCAAATCTGTCAATCGAATGTGAATGTAATTCACCATGTACTAACTATGCCTATTTAATTAGTACTATTACTGCTCATTACCTATTTATGTGATTACATGAAATAATAATACAATCAGAAATTGATATATAGCAAGATGCTAAGACCTAAAATAATACCTTGCCAAAGAAAGTAAAGGTGTAAATAGTAAACAATTGAACGTGGGGAGTGGAGCTGGTCCAGTTTAACCATGAGCGTTCATTTGGCACACTAGCTAATGTATATAGTTTGGGCCCACTGCACATACCTTTACCGGCAGTCCGCTATACTGTTAAGATAAGACAAGAAATAACTTCATATATCCTGAGGGAAATTGCTCATTGCAAAAAGAGAACTTGGATGATAATAATAAACAACTGGAAAGATAAACAATAAACAATAGAGCAACACAATGACAAGAATATTACTGTAACAAAAAAAAAAAACTGTGTAACTGACACTGACATTGCGGTATGTATAGATTTAATGTACTGTACCAGCAGTGCTACAAAATGGCTTATGAAGATGATTTAGTGTTAATGCCGTAAAGAATAAATGCAATAAAATAGCGGCAGATGATAAGGTAATAACTTGCTAGCACTAACCTTTTGTTTTGTGGCTCTGTTGTGACTGTAAAATCACAACATGGAACACAAGCAGGCCCCTTCCCCCAAAAGGTTGTACTCAGTTTGGATGCCTGCACTAATGTGTGGTTAGCTTTCCCGGTAGCAGGCCCCCTCCGACCCTGATCCAACGCTGATACACATACACCAAGCCCCATCTCTCGCTGGACCCTAAGTGAAACAAAATCAATTTTGCATCTCAGCTATCTAAGCATCCTCCCAGCTCCTAGTGACCCTCCATAACCCTCATTGGTCCTCCCACAGCACTGCGGAGGCCAGGGCAGGGTTACCGAAGTCTCATGTTCACCTCTAGCTGAGTATGTGGTTTGGAGAGGACCCAGGGAGCTGAAAGGTAATAGAATCAGCCACAGTTAACCCCTATTTGCCCATATCCACCCTTCTTGTAACTGCTTTGCTCACATGCTAGTGTCATTATAGTCACTGTATAATTAATCACAGTTAATTGTAGGTACTGCATAATTAATTGCAATTAGCCCATAACAATATTTAAAGTAAATAACTGAGCCTAAAGTTTATCGTTTTAATCAAAATGTACACAGTGCTCAGCTTATGTTAATTATGGTTGACCAGCCAAGACATGATTGGTGTGGTGGGCTTCTTTAATTTTACTTTGGAGCTAAAGCTAATGAAAACTTACAAAATTCAAATATTTTTGTCCATTGCATGACATGCTGTTACGTACTCAAATGGACAAAAATATGGTTAAAATTCAGGATTTGAAGCTCTTCCTACTGTTTTGTGCTATGCACATTTTAGTCCCTTCTAAAAGATAACACAGTGTCAGGAACTACATAAGCAAGTGTGTTCTGCCGTGAAAGCGCTGAGAATTGGCACATGTGGAAGGAAAGGAAAAAGAGCAAAAGGAGCACTTTTAAGAGCACACACACACATACACACAGACACACACACACACAGACACACACACACACACACAGTAGTCTCATTTTCAACTCCAGTGCACGTTGAAGTGTTTTATCACTAGGGAGTTGTGTTTTAACTATTTTTGCTACTGGAATGTCAACTGGAGTGGCAGATAACACACTAACAAATTAAATTGGGGATGTGGGGGAGGTGAGGGGGGCAAAACTTCACTGTATAGCTGAACAGTGTGCTCAGACACTTTATACAACAGGGTCTGTTTTCACAAATCATGCCAGGTGTAGAGTAAATCTCGAATCAGTTTCTGTGGCAACAAGCATCCTAAATATGGATGAATGTGATCCAGAATCTCTCCAGGGCTGATTCTGGATCACTGACTATAGTGCTGAAGTTAATTGTTATAACTCCGAGTAAGTCATACAATGCCCAAAACCACAGCGACAAGTCTGATCCACCCTAATGAAGAGCTGTATGTGGTTTGAGTTGAGTTTTTGGCGTGTATTCACAAAAAGCAGTTTGGGTGACTGTTGACTTCCCATTTCAGTAATGTTGGCCTCGTAGCTCCAGTTCTAAACCTTTTTTTTTGCCAGAGTTATCTTTTTTTTAAAATTAGAGTACAGACGTCCAGTGAATTCAGGGTCCTTTAATGGCCTTGCAAGTGGATGACAGAGAAACAGCACATGGATTCTTTTTACGGCCCCGGAGTTCTTTCAGCTTTTCGACTCTGCTTTTACAAAACTGGAGCACAAACACGAACCAGCTGACATTTGTTCAGCCACCCACACATGCATTCACCTGTACGCGCAAAACACACAGGTGCCTCTGCATTGTTGTCAGGTGGTCCACGAGGAGGAGAAATCCCTCGTGCCCTGAACTAAAAATAATCCCAGAGGTGAACTGACTCTAATTAAAAATCTGAGGCCAGATGTTTCGCCTTCTCCGAGTTTTTTCCCCAAAGCCTCCCTTTGGCAGCCATTTCTTCCTCCCTCGCTCGCTCTCTCTCTCTCTCTCTCTCTCTCTCTCTCTCTTTCTCTCTCTCTCTGAGCCCAGCAGAGGCTTGGATGCACAATAAAGCAACAATACCTGCTTTTATATCCAGCCAAACTGATAGTCTGATTGGAGCTGTTTCTATTGCCACACTTACACACTTTACCCACCCCCCAACTCCCTCCCCCGGCAACACACATACACACACACACACACACGCGCACGCGCGCGTGCACACACACACACACACACACACACCAAAAATAAGTTTAGTCAGAATGCAGCGAAGGTTTCTATCATTTCAATGCTGCTTATTTTGGCGACCATCCAAGCGTGAGGCGGCTCTGCCTCCAATCCCGTAAATGAGTCCTTCTCTGAGCCAATCTCTCCATAAATAAGGTGATTTAATTAAACCTGCGGCAAGCAAGACGAGCGCATAGAAGCGGGAGGAGGGGCCGAGATTTGTGCTTTTCTTCCAAAACAGAGTTAGAAAAAAAATAGAAACAGAAACAACATCACAGTTCTGTCCTAAAGCCCTAGCAAGAAATCACTGTTTCAGATTTACCCACCCCTCGTTGTGCACAAATGAACAAGCGGCGTGAATTTATGGGGTGATTTGAAAAGTAACACTAACTGTATCCGGGAGTCATTTTAACATGCCGTTTGTCACATCCCCTGGTTGATGGCGGGTTATGGAGAGATATTCAGGTTGGAAATGTTTCTGCCCGGATGCGTTTGAGAAAAATATCGCAGCTTGATCACCTCCCCCATGTGCACACACACACACACACACACACAGACACACACACACACACACACACACACACACACATTTGCTCCTCTCTGCTTGGTGGTGTTGATGAGCTCCATTGATGGCTCACTTTTGATTGGGATTTGAGTGAGAGGTAGAGAGAGTGTGAGAGAGTGGGGGGAAGCACCCTGGAGGGAAATGCGAAGGCTGTGTGTGTGTGTGTGTGTGTGTGTGTGTGTGTGTGTGTGTGTGTGTGTGTGTGTGTGTGTGTGATTGAGCTGTCTAGATGCTGATTTGTAACTCCCCGGTCTTAATCAGCCAGCTGAATCGTATTACAGCTCTCAGCTCCCACTCCCTGATCTCAGCTCACAACATTGTCTCTGGATTCTCCTAGGTGTCGCTTTGACAAACGATCAGTGTTGCTGGACTAAACGGCTTACACGCTCTCCCAACGGGCTGCTGCGAGCCTTCGGGCTCTCAACCATTACGACAGTGATGGCATGTGTGTGCACGTGTGGCCTGCAAGGAAATTTGAAGTCATTAAGTGGTGCACCGTGGCATTTTTAAGGTCCTTGAACTAGACGCATGGTTCTTGAAAACCTATGTGGCCAAAAGTCTGTGAGCACTCCTTCTAATTATTGAGTTCAGGTATTTAAGCAACACCCATTGCTAACAGGTGTGTGAAGTAAAGCACATAGTCATGCTGTCTCAACAGAAAAATACTGACACAGGATTCCACTCAACACACTGCCTGTCACGTCTGGGCCGTATCAATCACGCCCCCCAGCAGCCCCCGTCACCCAAATACTAGGAATACTCACGCCCTGTCTTGTCTCACTGATGTCATGTGTGTGTGTGTATTCAGTACCTAGGCAACCCAGGTATGGCAGCTTGGAGCTTCACTGGCTGATTAGGTGAGAGAGCTCTCACCACTACCACTACTGGCCACCATTGCGAGTAAGCCTAAATGTATCTAGAACACTCAGATACGCAACCAAGTAAAAACCCCTCACTTGGGTTCCCAAGAGAGTGAAGGACCTCCGGAAACAACCCCTGCACCAATCTTGTGTTTCACTTGTTTCATTTGGAGCTCTGTGAGCTCATTTCCCCTGCTTATGTTCATTAAAGCTTTTTTTGGTTTAAAGCTATCTCTTTTTGTCCACCTTGCACACCCGACATGACACTGCCACTGTACTCTGGAGTAGTAGAAACTTGTTTTTTGGAGCTTCTTTATCTGACAGTCTGATGGACAGTTCTGACAGATGTCAAAATACTATCTGCTGGACTGTACCAACCATAGGACCAATATTAAAGTTTGGTGGATGAGGAATTATGGTCTGGACCTGTTTGTAGTACCCTTAGTTCCAGCAAATGGAAATTAACTCCACAGCATATAGAATCATTTTAGGCAGTTACATGCTTCTGACTTTGTGACAACAGTCTTTTCCTATCCCAGCATGACATAGAGTAAAGTCTCCTTAAATAGACTGCAAAGGTTTCTGCTTTAATAGGAAAAAAGTATGTGACTAACTACAGATCCACCAACTTAAAACACATTGATTGTCTCTACTTGGCTCCGAATCTACCTCATCCTCAACAGTACACCTGCAGCACTCTGTCTCATCTGAAAGGGAAAGATACTCTGGGAAAGATATTCTATCTTTCCCAGTCACTTTCACATGCAGCTTGAATATGCTGCCAGGATTACATTTAGATTAGTTGGTGGCCTTAACATAGCCCTAAGCCTTTGTATTGCTATTGTCTGGGCTTATGTTTGCATTCTCCTTCGCCTTAGCTTTAGATTGTCTTTCTTTTTCCTGAGCCATAGTTATACCTATAGCATCCAGTCTACTAGCTATAGCCAGGAGCCAAAACCTGAGACTTGGTTTGTTTTTTAGCTTTAGAAGTTACTGCTTGCCATTAGCTGTGAAACAAAAACTTTCCTACAGTGAATATCTCACACCTCCAAGCAGCATCTGCTGCTAAAGTCTGGTTGGTTTTCTCTGATCATTTTTTTGACAACATTCACTATTCAACTACTTTTCTGAATGACTACTCAACTCACCAGCCATGTCTTCCCTAGTTTAGACCATATTATTTGGTAGTATATAAGCTTTTCATTGCACACCATTAATGACCATCCTGAAATACATCAGCCTTGTAGCAAAACTAAAAACAAACTTAAGACATAATCTCTTGACTGGTTAACTACATTTGGGGTAATGTACATTTGTTTGTTCTTTGAGCTATGGCTTCAAATATCCCAGGTCAAATTTTGTCCCACTTTTCCTCTACTCTGGATACCGGGATCACTTCTCACCCAAGTACAACTGAAGTCACGATTGCTTTCTCATTTTCTGAATGTGACAGACATGGTCAACGTGCCATGACTCCCTGAGTCTCAGTATGCTGCCGTGACATCCTGTGAAGTGTTAAAGTGGCCTAGCGATGAACTCCAGCACTGCCCTCCCACACACTCACACTCAAACCTTTTGTTATCTGAATATTTATATATTACTTCAGACCCATACCTTAGGCCCTGGGTCTGGAAGCAAATGCCGTAGGCCGTCCGTTGACAACATTATCAGATGCTTGCGGCGACAAGTTTCTGCAGCAAAAAGTGGTGATATAAGGATAGATTAATGCAGTCAGGGACAAGTTTTGTTTTCAGTTTGGAAGTCAGACAGTAGGGAAAACCGAGCCGCTGCATTCACAATAACCATTACGTTACAACCACGATAAAACCTCAAAGTCCCTACTTATCAATTTTGTTTATGAAACTCTAATGACCTCAACGCCAACAATAATTAAGTCCATACATCACAAAATAATTGGCCCGGTGTTTATCCTCATTTTGAAGCTTTCTGGGAAAAGATGAGTTTATCCTTTGATAATTAACGTCTCTCAGCGAGGAGCTTAAAAATAAACAGAGGTGTTAGTTATGTGTGAAGAAATAATTCCATGCTTTGATAACAACAGGACACCCTCAAGCAGAGAAGCAGTAGTGCTCCTCAGCTAATTAAGGGAGGATTTGGCTGGAAAAAAGTAAGGCTATCTTTTCACATTATACATAAATATATTTATGAGAGCAGGACGGGGTTTGGAGTAGTGGGCCGAAAATGCTTTGGTGCACTAAGCATGCAGTGGGCCTCATTATTGTAACAAAGTGGTAATAAGCATTAAAATAGTTCCTTAGATAGAAGCACAACTCCACCACCAGTTCAGGGATCAGTGCAGGGCAGCTGAGGGCCTGTTGGTGTTGCACCAGTGGCCACTATCACTCGGAGATTAGCTTTTCTTTCAGGAGGATCCTTTTGGCTCAGTCAAATAGCACGGAAAAGGGTAATTGGTCCAAGGTGATAGTGAAACTTGCCAATAAAAGAATGAAAAACAGCAGTGCATTACTCATCTGGACTCATAACGACTTCACCTCCGACCACCATTTAAATAATGTCATAATGCGTAAATATCCATAATTTGTTCAATCATCCACCTCCCACGTAATAACACACTTTTAAGCCATGCTGTCTTACATTGGGTAGTTAGAACACCCACAACACCCAAAACCTAAAAAATCAGAATCAGGTACACCTGAATGTCTGGGGAAATTGTCGCAACAACACAGACTACAGGATCAACATGAGCCAAGAAGGATACCACTAAGAATGTCATTGTTAAAACCTTACCTACTGTATGATAACTGTTTTTTTTATTTTAATGAAAACATAATGTTTTCAAGGTCCTCCTTGTATGTAACTGCTTTATTAACTATAATAATGCATTATACATGTGTTTCTTGAGAGCTCATCAGAAATTATAATCTAAATTCTCACATTACTAGTGGCTAATTAACATTTTATTCATATAGGTCCTATGTAGTTTCAAGACTTCCATAGTTTACAGGGCGTCCTTGAATTACAACAGTCTCAACATATGATGTTTCAGTCCTAGTCCTACTCGACTAGTCCTACTCGACTTACACCGGTCCTAGTCCTCAGTTTTCATCGTACTACGTGGGTGAACTAGTTTGGTTGCGTGCAGTGAAAAAATACACAGTGACGCGGCATAAAAGTGAGGTAATTTTCCTTTTTCTGCGACTTAGTTCTGTTCTTATGATTTTATAGCTGTGTTAGGAGAGGTAATTGACTTACACCAAAATACATCACTGTCGAAGGAACGGATCTGTGGCGTAACTCGAGGACCCCCTGTATTGTATTGTAAATGTTTAATAAGTCACTAATGCCTCAATATAAGTCCAGTTGTATGCATTATTTAAAGTAAAGATAATTTGGGAAGTCAGCTTCAAGCATGAATGAGTTTTACATACTTTCTTTTTTTACTATGACCTATACTAATAAGCTTATAGTGAATTAATTTCCTTGATAGTGTCTGACATGTCTAAAAAGAAAAAAAATGCACTCTTAATTTCAGTGTACACTGCTAGAACATTTTTGACAGTTTCTGTCGATCCCTTTATAATTAAATGCCCTTTCATCTTGGAGATTGCAAGTTGCAAGTTGTCACAGCCATCTGTGATCGAGACCGAGAGACTACAACTGGCTTCGCTTTCTCTGGGTGGGAGGGATGGCCTGTCCCTCTTCACTCAGCATGATGTTACATATCTGGGGTAACAGAACTGGCAGTTAGTGTTCATATGTTCATATAGAGTCCATATATGCTGGGCCATCCAATGATGTTAGGTTAGAAATTTACATATCTTAAAGCATGGTGCCACCCTTTACTGTCCCAGCATGGTAGATCATAACCAAATTAGGGGAAAAATAGTATTAAATGTTTGCCCAATGGCAGAAAAATGTGTCTTATGTATACACTATATAGACAAAAGTATTGGCACACACTTGTTTTTCAGAGTTTGAACTAGGCCCCTTACTTCCAGTCAAAGACAATCTTAATGCTTCAGATGACCAAGATATTCTGGAAAATGCCATGCTTCCAACTTTGTGGACCCGGTTTGTTGAAGAACCTTTTCTATTCCAACATGACTGTGCCCCAGTGCACAAAGCACAGTCCATATAGACATGGCTGGATGAGATTAGTGTGGCAGACCTTGACTGCCCGCACAGAGTCCTGACCTGAACCCCATCAGCGCCTGACCTCATAAATGCTCTCCAGAATGAATGGGCACAAATTCCGACAGAAATTCCAAAATCTTCTTCAAAGAAGAATGGAAGCTGTTATAGCTGGAATGGGGGACCAACTCCATGTGTGTGTGTACACGCATAGTATGTACATAATAAGTACAGGGTGTTTACTTCAGTTTAAACAAGATGGGATGTGACTTTAAGTAGTGCATGGCCCATAATATATTTCCTGCTGTCATGCTCCAAATTGAGGCCTGTTCTTCCTCCGCCTGTGGAGGGACAGGGGAGAGCTCCCCTCAGTTAAGAAAGAAGAGCTGTAATTTAGGCAGCTGCTTAATGCTGCCGCACGTTTCTCCATAACCATAAACAAGAACATCTTCACTCCCAGTGAGACTCTCCATAAACAGGTGCACTACTCCAGCAGAACGGCCCTGAAGAGCCGGAGACTTGAGTGCCAATTCACAAAGGTCTCACTCCCTCTCTCTCTCTCTCTCTCTCTCTCTCTCTCTCTCTCTCTCTCTGTGTCTCTGTCTCTGTCTCTGTCTCTCCCTTTCTCTCCCGAGTCCCGAGCTGTTTTGCGTCTGTGCTTGGCTTCCTGCTCTTGTGTGGGCTGAGCATTAATCACAGGCTGCATCCTTTGCGCGCTCCACAGGGAGCATGTCGAGTAATGAATGTGCTTACCAGGCCTAAAATGAACAGAAATGAATTAAATAAACGTGGAATCAAAATCTTTTTATTTTACTTGACTTTTTGTTATATAAAAGAAATATGTGCAACTTTGTTAAACCAATGGGTTTATGAGATTTCTCTTAATAAATGAGGAGGGGTTTATCTCTGCCCAGCCAGAGTTGTTGAAGTGTCTTTCCCCAAGAGAGAGAGAGAGAGAGAGGAAGAGAGAGAGAGAGAGAGAGAGAGAGGGAGAGAGGGAGAGGGAGAGAGACAGAGAGAGAGTGAAAGAATCACAATGATAAGAAGTGTCATATTTTGCATCAGAAGTCAAACACAATACAGCAGAAGAAGAAGACATGCTGGAAATGAAAGATGAAGAAACAGAGAATTTCCAGAATGTAGCTTGCAACTTCTCAGTGTTGTGCTACTGAACATGAACTTCAGAGAGAGAAAGGAAGAGAGAGAGAGAGAGGGAGAGAAAGTGAGATGGAGAGAGATAAAGGGAGAGAGAGAGAGGAAGAGAGAGAGAGGTTTACTTATAATCAGCCCATACAATCAATCCACTGTGTCTCCTTTACTTGCCACATCTTGGTTCACACATATTGCTAATGGGTGATATCGGGGGCGGTGGGGGGAGGGGGTTAATGAAGTGCTTGGGGTGTGTGCTTGTGTGCTCAAATGATGGCCTTTTATCAGCATAATGATGAAGCCCCATGGCCGATCGCCTCAGTGGATCAGCAGTTCAGGATAAAGAAGAGGAAGGGGAAAAAAGAGAATGGCTGCAGTCCAGCATCTGCATTGTAACTCAGTAGAGCAGCTTTGATTAGAGCCTCCTACACTTAAGTAAGTAAACACAATACATACAAATGATCTATAATCACCGGGCCACCGCGCAGGGCCAATAATCGATCAGAGCTGTCGACCTGGCCACCGATTGCCTCAGCTTTCTCCTCTCGGATTGCGCAAACTCAGCATAAAGCCGGCACGCTCTGGCAGTGGCCAGGGAAGGAAATATTAGCCAACTTAATGTAACCCTGACCCTTCATAAAAACAAGCTGCTGCTCTGTTTTCATTCTGTTCTTGTCCGAGAGTTGCCAGCCCATTTCCCTCCCTTCCACTCCCACCCCATCCTGATCTTCTGTGACAAAACCCTCAAGAGTTTGGATGCTATGCAGTTTTTAAGCAAGCGAAGATGATGCAGAAGGTCAAGCAACTTACACATGTGAGACCACTTGAGGACATCTTGCCCTACACCCCCTGCTAAGATGACCCCAGGATGCTCCATGTTTTTGTCTCGTTTTTCTTTCTTTTTTCCGCTGAAATGTTGTTAGATTTCCAGAACATGAGGGAAAATGAATTTCTCGGTCGATCCATCACACTTGGCAGGTTTGTGAGATGGTGGTCCAGGCGGGAGAATGAATTAGATTCTCAACACGGGCTGACATCGTAAAATGAGCATCAGGACCCCAGCTCTGCATTCCCTGTCAATATTCATGATTTCCATGTCGTGAGCGTCCAATTTCCAAGATGAAAGCTGCGGCATTGCCGAGACATGTCCGTCCGCACTGCTGCCATGATAGCTGCCCGGCAAAATGGACGTGGCGGGACGTTAAAAGCCCATGTTATGGATGGGGTCTGTCCAGCAGAAATGAATAGGCTTCTCTTAGGAGAGGAACGTGGCCTTTATCTTAGGCTGCTTTATAAAAATTGCCGTCTCTCTCCAGAGAGCTGTAAAACACACCATTAATGCCACGCTGACCACAGAGGCCATTCTGCCGCATTACTAAACAAATTAATCTGCATTAAAATGTGTGGGTGAGGGTCCATTAGATGTCAACAATGCATGAGGACAAATTGTTAAATTAATCTTTCTTGTACAAAAGGCAATGTGTTTAATTTGAAAATTTTGCAGAGTTGTGAGTGTGTGGGCACAGCATGTGTGTGTGTGTGTGTGTGTGTGTGTGTGTGTGTGTGTGTGTGTGTGTTTGAATGAATGTGTGAGGGCAGGTGAGTTTCACATCATGTGTACTTGATAATATCTGCTGCCATGAAGAAAATAGTCTAGTATTTAAGAGTCTTCCCCATAGAGCACAAGTGTGTTATATGGAGTTAATGCTCCTCCGTGATGCCGAATGTTGTGGTCAAATCACAGAAAGCCATCAGCATGCAGTATGATCTTCGAAAACTAGTTGAGAAGCTTGTTTCATTAGATTTGCTGTCCCGTCCGCTGAAATTAACATTAGCACATGCTTCAGAGAACCGCGAGTGACGAGCCACCAGCTGTTCAGTCTCCAATTAACTTTCTCGGCCTCCAGTAAGTCATCAAATATCAAAACAGGGTCCAAAATGAGAAAAAACACACATTCCCCATAATGCTTCTGCACTGCTATATATTTTTTAAAAGTGTTTTAGCACCAAGTCAATAGCATTGCCTGTGGATATATTTGGGCTGTTCTACACTGAACTTGATCTGTAATGGCTAATACATTAACTGTACTTACACTGTTGATGCACGCATTGTAAACATGTTATTCCACAGTTATTAAAGACAATTTACAAAGTTAGTTTCCCCCTGTACATCTTTAAAAAAACATAAGATATTAAAAATACTGACATATGTTTTACATCAGGTAGAGTGTCCTGGCACAGATCTGCTGATGTTTACCTTCTTCTAAAACCCCACTGTTTAGACAACCGCTTGTATTCTCAGTCAGTGATGTATCTAGTCCCAGAAGGCCTACAGCAATGTTCTGTCTTACTAAATAATTCCTTACTATTATAAATCAGATCATGGTTGGCAATATTTATAGTTTATTGTTGGACATTTTAAGACTTTCCCGCTGTTGTTTTTTTTAATAATGCAGTAGGGGCAGTTCTACCGAACCTGCAGAGTTTCAGTGCAATTTGCATTATTAAATAAAATGTAATAAAAATTATACAAACTAATTTTTTTTAGTGTTCAGAAATTGTTAGACCTTCTTTGAAGGCCTTAAGGGCTCCCTCTCCGTAACTCATCAGTTCTCATTATAAAAAATAGGCCACCTTACTTATTTTTACTTTTACGCTGGGAAAGTCTGTGAACCAATCAATCATACATCAAAGAGTAGGTGTGTTAATAAATAAGTATACAAGTAAATCAATCAGTAGATCGGTTATTACGTTCTAAGGTATTAAGTGACTTTAATCAAGTAAATCTAATTAAGTGATTAAGCCTTCGACCTCTGGAATTATTATTCAGATGATAATCTTAAGGCTCATTACTAATATGAATTATTCACAGTATTGTAGAAGTTACGATGTACATAAACGTAGTTATGAGGGTGAGGGCTTGTTCTGTGGATTCACACAGGGTTTAGAGTTTAACACTCAAGCTAAAGAACAGGGAACAGCAGAGCATTCTCACTTTTCATTTGATGAGGCAAATAAAAAGTGGGGAAGTATTTTACACCCTGACACTAACTAAAGGTAAAATAAGCCAAGAATTGTGTTTGATCTGCTGGGAGGGGGAAATAGAGAGAGTGAAAAAAGAGAGACAGAGAAAGAGAGAGAGAGTATGAGAGAGAGAGAGAAAGTGAGAGAGAGTGGGAAAGAGAGAGCGAAAAAAAAGAGAGAAAAGAGAGAGAGGGAGGGAGAGAGAGAGAGAGACAGAGACAGAGAGAGGTTTCTGTTTCCTTCTGAGAAGATGTATGTAGTGAATCTAAGCCTCTGATTAAAGTGAGCGAGCTCCTTGGACAGCGCCACCTTCAGTCAGCCATCTGCTGCTGTAGACTGTGACTCAGACTGGTTTGGCAGTAATTATGGAGCTCCTCTCCTGGGCACTGTGCAGCAGGGGCTTTGAAGGGTGTGTGAGTGTGTGTGTGTGTGTGTGTGTGTGTGTGTGTGTGTGTGTGTGTGTCTGTGTGTCTGTGTGTGTGTGTCTTCATTTCCTCTGTGCTGGGCTGGCCCCAGGCTCAGCCTCCATCACACACGTTACAGACAGAGGAGGTGAGTGTGGGGGTGAATGTGTATTATTATTATTTATTTATTGGTGTGTGCATGTGTGTGTGTTTGTATAACAAGCCTGTGCATGTGTGAGATGGAGAGCAACATTTGTGTGTGAAAATGTGTTTGAAACTTTTTCTCTTATTTCCCTCTCCCTTCCTTCCTCTTTCTCACTTTTTCAGCCTCATCTTTTTCTTTCTTTCTCCCTCACTTTCTCTCTCACTCCTTTTCTCTGTCTCACTCTCTTTCTCTCTTACTCATGCTCTTTCAGACTCCCTCTCTCTTGCTCATTCTCTTTCTCTCTGCTTCCTCTCTCTGTCTCTCACACTTTTTCTTTTTTCCCTCTAACTTTTAGCTTTGTCTATTTTTCTCTAACATCTCTCTCTCGTTCTCTCTCCCTCTCTCCTATTTCTTTCACTCATGCAGTGCATGTGTTTGTGTGTGTGCGCATATGTGTGTGTGTGTGTGTGTGTGTGTGTGTGTGTGTGTGTGTGTGTGTGTAAAGGTGCCACTGTGGATGTGTGGGTGGAGGTTTTGACACTGCAGCCACATGGCTTGTAATTAGTTCCTTCCTCTGCTACCCTCTTGGATTGCAGTCCAAACACAGGTCCAACTTCAGCATTTAGATGCTAATTATGGAGTTGACACAACACTCTGTACGGGTTGGGGGAACATGGTGACAGACTGGCTCTCTGAACATTTCTCAGCAATGAAACTATAGATCAGAAGCATGGAGAGCGCAATAAACAGTCTACTGCTATTAAAATGTCATGGCAATATAAGAGCACTTTGTCACCACGTGACATTGTACAATTTTTTCAGAGATTTGAGCCCAGCCCTGTGGGCTTAGATCTGCCACAGAAATAAGACAGTGTAGATGTAGGATAATGAGTCAGTAAGAATGCATCAACACCACAGTACCAGCCAAACGAAAACTGCAGAAATCAGAACCACAAACAGTAACCAAGCAGGAACTGTGGGAATCAGTACCACGGACAGCAACCGAGTCTGAACAGCAGAAATCAGCACCATGGACAGCAACCAAACCCAGCCCACAGGAATCAGCTCCACAGACTCCAGTTCAGCTAATACACTGACCTGGTCTTTTCCCTTTCTTTTCTTTATTTCTTGATTTTTCTTTTCCAAGTTCCTCTTTACTCCATTTATCTACACCAGCCCAGTGAGAACGAGCTCTGAGACCACGCATTCAACTTCCCTGACAATAGCTACTGTTAATATGCCACTGTGACATGTTTTGGCTTAGTACATGAATAATGAACTAATTACATTTTCCTCCATTGTGCATTACGATAACCCTCAGTGAATGTGGGAAATGATTGTGATGTCATTTCAAATTGCATGGTAATGAACCAGCTTAAACCATCCAACCCACCTTCAAAACTATCGGTCCTGGAGATCCACCATCTCTGGAGATCTTCCGCAATTTGACAGCCACTGGTGGTCTCTTCTATTTGCTTATCATCCACTGTTTTTACACAGGAAGAGCTGGCCCTGTTGAGCGGAGGAAAAACAGTGTCATTAAAGCCGACATGTCTGGAGTCCCAATTTTGCTTCTTTAGTTTAGAGCCAAAGCTACAACGCTAATGCTGCTAGTACTAGAAGTCAATAGTGAAATAAAATGCTTTCTGTGAATACATGCCTAAAACCTGCTAAACCACTTAAACTACAACCAAGTGTTTGTGAAGGTAAATCAGACTCATGGGTGTGGTTTAGGACAGAGTATGACTTACTGAGGGCTTTAAAAACCTCTTCATGTCGCACTGTTTCACACAACAGAGTCTGTTTTCACAGTAGTAGGAGAGCTGGTCTAATTTTTGTGACAATGATCATAATTACAAAGAGATCTACCGTATGACTGCCTTGTGAATACCAGCTCAGGTGTTGTATGAAATTGTTTCCTGTAGCGATGAAGTTCATTTTAAATCTCATGGCCAGTCATGCTGTGTCCTAAACCACACCCACAAGCCTGCACACCCTTATTGAAGAGCTGAATGGGGTTTGAAAGTTTTTGAGATTTGAGTGATTACTGACTTCTAGCGTTCATTCACTTTGTTAGCCTTGCAACTGTAATTCTAAATTAAAGAGCAACATTTATACTCCAAATACATCTTTTTTTGAAGATGAAAAAATGAAAAAAAAAAAAGTTTGATCTGATCCATTCCTTTAAAGGCTCTCCTATGTTAATCCCCCCTGCTTTGCAATCACAGAAGCAAGACAAACTGAAGCCAGGGCGTCAGAGTAAGGCATTTGTTTTGCTCACCAAGGCCTGGCGAATTAAATCAATCCCTCAACGACTCAACCGCCGCCTCTGCCCAAGACTTTGTGTGTGGTTTTTTTTCTTCTTCCCATTCAGGAGACACCATCAAAGGGCCTAATTACCACAACGCCTTACTTGGCAGTCCAAAACCGAGCCCACTGCTCCGGCACTCCTTGCTTCCACTCTGTGGCTATGACACTGTGGTCCCCAGGGCATGCTCGGCTGAAGCTCGCTGAGGGAGAAGCCTCCACTGGCTCTCTCTGGTCTTTTATTTCATTTTTTCCCCTTCTTTTTTCCAGGGACTGATGTGAGAACAAGAGTGCCCAGCTTCATATCCCTGACAGCTCATTACTACAGAAACAGCACTGCCCTGACATCAGCACCCGCCCCCCCTGTGAGATAGAAAAAATTGAGAAAGAGAGGGAGAGAGAGAGAGAGAGAGAGAGAGAGAGAGAGAGAGAGAAAGAGAGAGAGAGAGAGAGAGGAAAGAGTGAATGTAGCTCTATCTCTCTTTAATTAAGATGCTAAACTGTAGACCAAGGAGGCCTGAGTTGGATTATACACTTCATGTTTCAACAGTACAATAGTATGATAATAAAAACGGCAGTAATGGAGAGTGAGAGACAGAGAGAGAGAGATGTTGAACAAACAACAGACAGTTATTTTGCTTGGGGTGCATCATTAACCAGCCAACATGTCTCAGTGCGACTTCCACAAAAACTGGAAATCCGGGTGTCTCATTCAGAAAGGAGGTGAGCAGTGAATGACGTCACACTCCAGCAGACCTCAATACAGTCTCATTTTAAATATCCATGCATCATAAACCAATGCGCAAAGCTGCGCCTGCTGTGCAGGAAGATTGTATAGAAGCAGCACCCAGAGCACTTGATAACCCCTAATTAATAAATGAATGAATTAAGCGTTCGATTAAATAACTCCTGATTTCCTGGCATGCGCTTAAGCACTTAAAGTAAGTGTTTGATTTCCCACCACCCGACGGAGAGGATGTGGTAATTAATGATGCCTCAGCAGGAAGCTACAAGCATGGCAGATGGCATGGGTTACTCATGGTGCTGCAACAGCACGCTGCTCATCCCTCACGTGGCGATGGAGGGATGCAAGTGTGGTCTTTAAACGAATTATTTGCCTCTTTTGATCGCACCTCGGCTTCAAGAAAGAAAGTACAGATGTTTTGCATTCCTCTCCCTTTGATTAATGCTTAACTCAGCATCAGATATGTTCGATTCCGTTGCCGTCACACTGATTTGTTCATTCGTCTCAGCGTTTTAATAAGGTAACTTTTTTAAGTACTGACCTCCATCTGGGATTTACTGTGTAATAATATTGTATAATGTGTAAGTTTTGCACAGAACATTTCAACCTGTTATAGGGATATCCTACCTTTGTAAATATTCTGTGCATTCAGTTTACAAAATATGAATGCATTCCTGCTACACTACACATTACATTCTTACAACATACACTGTACATCTGTACACTTAACACTATGTACTAATTTCTTACACCATATATATGTAAAATGGTTCCTCATAGTGACGTGTGAACACACCACACCACTCCACAGCACACAGTGTGAACAGTGTAATTTTTTTTTCTCTGCATTTAACCCATTCACCAAGTGAAGCAGCAGGGAGCCACCAATGAGAGGCACTATGGGAGCAGTGTGTGGGGACAGTACTGGGGAGCAGTGTGTGGTGAGGGTACCAGGGAGTGGTGTGTGGCAATGGTACCTTTCTTAAGGGTACCTCAGTGATGCCACTAGCAGTCCTGGGATTCAAACCCACAAACTTCTGATGTCAGGGGCAACTCCCTAAGCACCACGAAACTGGCTGCCCCAATGCACACTATATTCCATCACTATGTCCTACATTCTTATGACATACACTATGATCTATATTCTTTCTAGAAGTATAATACACCATAGACTATGTTACACACTATATATTAGAGTATACACTACTTTCATACATTAGTGTATCCTACACTATACACCCTATATTATACATTATGTATTAGACTTTACATTCAAATGTGAGACTTATGTACCCTAAACTGTAGACTATAAATTATACATTATGTATTAGACTTTACATTCAAATGTGTGACTTATGTATCCTGAACTGTAGACTATAAATTATACACTATGTATTAGACTATACACTGTATGCTTACACTAATGAATCACACTGCAGACTATGAGACACAGTATGTATCAGTATATACATTATATTCTTACACTAATGTATCATACATTATATACACAACTTATTATGCACTATATATTAGGATATAAACTGTATTCTTGCACTTATGTATCAAACACTTTACACTATATATTGTACACCATGTTTTAGACTTTACATTGTATGCTTACACCATCCACTATATAATAAATTATATGTATTATACCATATTCTTACAGTACTATGCAACACTTTAAGCCACCCCTCATTTTTTTCATATTTTACTTCCAAAAAGCCAGATGTTTTTTTTTTTTTCATGTAGTCTGTATTTTGTGATGTAGGAACAGTTCTCCAGAACTTTCAAAGACATTTGTTTTCAGTTCAGTCCCTGAACCTTACAAGATTCTGAAGAATGTTTTTTATTTATTATGCCACACAGTGACCTAAAAATGAATCATTCAAACATAACAAAGTCATCCAACTTAAGTCCTGAACCAGTGAAGAAACAGGAGTAGGTGATTCCAGATGATCAGACAGTGATCAGTATACTGCTGATGCTGAATGCTGAGTTTTTGGAACTCCTTTATGTAGGCTCCTTGTATCTTCGGGCACTTTACAACCTGTTGCAGTAAAAAAAATGTTCCTATTTCTTTAATTGAATCTACTCAATAGGCCAAAGATCGACAGGCATAAAATAACATATTCACCAACAAGGTGATTCAAAGTAAAGTACAAAGAAATGAGCGGTGGCTCCGTACTTGTATAATACACTATACCCTTATATATACACTATACACTTATATTGTACACATGTATCATACACTATACACTTAATACTGAACACTGTCAATTAGGCATTATATTCATGCAATATACTGTTAAAAGAACATCACCACACGCTCCAACCAGAAGCCATGGATGACTGCATAGGTGTGCACGCTGCTGAGAACCCAAGACACCGCCTTCAAAACAGGTGACAAGGCAAGGGCCAATCTGTCCAGGGCCATCAGAGCAGCGAAGCGTGCTCATGCCCAGAAAATCCACAGTCTCTTCAAAGACACTGGGGATGTACGGCACATGTGGCAGGGGATCGAGGCCATCACCAACTACAGGGCAACTGGGTGCTCAACTTCCTGACTGGTAGACTTCAGTCAGTCAGGATCGGGAGCAACATCTCCAGCACCACCACGCTGAACACAGGGGCCCCCAGGGCTGTGTGCTCAGCCCTCTACTTTTCACGCTGCTGACCCACGACTGTGCAGCAATGCACAGCTCGAACCACATCATCAAGTTCGCAGATGACACAACTGTGGCGTGTTTGATCAGCAGGAACAATGAAGCAGCATACAGAGAGGAGGTACAACGGCTGACGGACTGGTGCAGAGTCAACAACCTGTCCCTGAATGTGGATAAAACAAAATAAATAGTTGTTGACTTCAGGAGGGCACAACATGATCACTCCCTGCTGAGCATCGGCGGCTCCTTAGTGGAGATCGTTCAGAGCACCAAGTTCCTCTGTGTTCACATCACAGAGAACCTCATGTGGACCCTCAACACCAGCTCCATCACCAAGGAGGCCCAGCAGCGTCTCTGCTTCCTGAAGAGACTGAATAGAGCGCACCTTCCAACCCAAGTCCTCACCATGTTCTACAGAGGGACCATAGAGAGCATTCTCTATAGCTGCATCACAGCCTTGTATGGGAATTGCAATGTTTCCGACCGCAAAACCCTACAGACAATTGTGAGAACAGTTGAGAAGATCATTGGGGTTTCTTTCCTCTCTGTCACAGACATTTACATTACACACTGCATCCGCAAAGCCACCAGCATTGTGGACGACCCCACTCACCCTTCACACACACCTCACACACTCTCTTCTCCCTCACACACGCCCCACTCACACCTCACACACTCTCTTTACCCTCTTCACATCTGGGAAAATGTTCCGTAGCATACGGGCCTCCACTACCAGAATGGGGAACAGTTTCTTCTCTCAGGCCGTCAGACTCTGAACTGACCAGAACTGAAGCACAATACACACACACACACACACACACATGCACACGCACACGCACACACACACACACACACAAACAAACACACACACAACAACCCCCCTCCCCCACCCTACCTCCTTGAACAACTCAGACACTGATTCCTGTTAAAAATACTCTGTTTTAAATATTGCATACTCTGTTTAAATGACATTCTCTATCACTGATGCTACAATTTCCACAATTACATTATTGCTGTTCTGTATTGCTGCTAAAATTGCTGCTGAAATTAAACAATCATTTATTGCTGTACTTGCACATGTAACTATTCTACAACTTTGCACATCTCTGCTGCTAAAATACAGTACCGATGAGGATAAATACTGTATTTATCCTCACTGTTGCTGTTGTTAATTGTACTGAACATTGTCTTGTCTTGTCTAGTTGTTATTGTTGCTCTTATGTTCTTTTTTGAGCTCTTTGTCCTGTTTGCACGTGTGTTCTTGTGCTGTGTTCTGTTCTGTGCTTGTGTTGCACCATAGTCCTGGAGGAACATTGTTCTGTTTTTACTATGTACTAAGTATATATGGCAGAAATGACAAATAAAACCTACTTGACTTGACTTGACTTGACTAAAAAAACACAATGTACTACATTTTTGCACTATACACTGTATTATATTCTTGCACTGTACACTTTTTAATTTATTTTGCTTAAACAATGGTTAATGGTGTGATGGTTGGCTGCCGCTAGAGGCTGTGCCTTTCTGTTCTGTTCAGGTTTAGTTTGGAACTTTTATTATGACAGCTGAGCACACCAGTCTGACATTTGTTTACATAATGTGTTCTAGCTGAACGGTGTGCTCAGAGAATGAGATGTTTTTCTTGATTGATTATTTGAGTTCTAGGTTTGGTATTTAGTTCATTTAGTTCAACCTAGGTTGTCGGTCCACCGTCATGCTGTGTTCAGTTTGTGTATTCCCCATTCTCTTTTGTTATAGTCTAGAGTTTGAGTTTGGTTTTCTGACCCTTGTCACTTTTGTTTTGATTATAAATAAATATGATCGGAGTCTGCATTTGTGCCTGTCCTTATTCGGGAGAAATGGAGGAACGTGACAGATGGACCGACCATCCAACTGCAGGCACAGCAGATGAGGCTTGCACACCCCAGGAGGAGGAGTGGCTCCTGGCAGAGCTATCCACTCTCTCCCAGGAGCTGATAGAGCGTGACATGGCTGCCTATGGCAAAGCCTACTGACTAGCCCCTCAGCTAGCGAGGAGGAAGCGGGCAAGGAAGCCTGCCTTGAGCCACGAGAGCTCTTCTTGTCCTCCAACTGGCGTCCAACTGGCGTCCTCGACCAGCAAGGAGGAAACGAACAAAGAGGCCCGCATTGAGCACCCCATTGAAGGCACTGGCTACGAGTGCTCTTCCGGTCCCCGCGCTGGCTCCGAGGACCCTGAAAAAGTATGTGGAGGAGCAAGGCCAGGTGAACGAGTTCGCGGTCATGAATCTGGTCGCGGCCATCCTCCAACTGCAGCCCCGCGAGGCCACACAGCCTGTCTCTTTCTGTTCTGTTCGGGTTTAAGGCCGTCCCTTTCTGTTCTGTTCAGGTTTAATTTGGGACTTTTATTATGATAGCTGAGCACACTGGCCTGGTATTTGTTTACATAATGTGTTCCAGCTGACTGGTGTGCTCAGAGAATGAGATGTTTTCCTTGATTGATTATTTGAGTTCTAGGTTTGGTATTTAGTTTACTTTTGGGTGGATCTAGGTTGTTGGTGCTGGTATAACCCATTTAAAATTTAGGTAATTGTTTTATGAAGGTTCTGAATTGTAATTCTTATTGTGGTTATTTATTTTATTTGCATGATGTTTGTAAATTTACCTTGTTTAAGATTGAATAGTCCTGTATATTTTTATGTCTTGATTGTCCAATCGGAAGTCTGTATATATGTTGTGGATGCAAGTAGAGAACAGCAGGTGGGGTCACATGTTGAGGGGATGACTCGAGAGAGTTGAGGGTGTGGAGAGGGAGGATACTCCTGAGTTTAGATGCGCTGCTCGTGTATTTAAAGTTTTGGTCCCTGTTGTTTGAGAGATGGTTGACGAGATCATTTATTAGTACCTACAGTAAGGGAGGTGACGATATCTTAAGCTGAAAATGTGATGAGACTATTTACATAGAAGAACTTTGGTATTTAAACAGAAAGTGGCAGCTAGCTACTTGCTCAGTGTCTACCGGATGTTTTACTCAGTGAAATATAGGTGTTCCTGAAAGAAGTGATTTAGGGCTTGTAAGTGAGCACACCAGTGACGTGAGTGAACTGGGTTTTTTTCTTTTTTGAGAGAGAAGCAGCCATTTTAAGGCTACAATGCACCCAAGCCACGAACAAGCCTGCTCCGTGAGACTTTGATTTACATTGGGGTTTCATTCATTCTGCAACATCTGTAAAGTGTTCATTTATTGTAATTGAAACCTTGATAATTTTTTGCTAATTCATTCGTGGGCTGAAATATTATTTGCATGTAATTGTGTTATACGTGGGTGTGAAAAGTAAATTGTTGACTTTATTTTAACCTGCTTACAGTGTACTTTTGAGTTAATAATGTTTAATACCTTACTCCATATAACTATAACTTTTGAAAGACCACAGGGAAGCCGTCTCTAACCTGACACTCCTGTTAGAGGCACTACACTACTTTGTTTGTGTATTCCCCATTCTCTTTTGTTATAGTCTAGAGTTTGAGTTTGGTTTTCTGGCCCTCGTGCCTTTTTGTTTTGATTTATAAATAAATATGATGAATATCAGAGTCTGCATTTGTGCCTGTCCTTATTCAGGAGAAATGGAGGAACGTGACAAATGGCAGCCAGTTTACAACAGCTCATATGCCTGGTAATTATTCCAACATTAGGTCCAATTGAAAATAGCTAAATGCCTATAACATAAAATAGAAATGCTGTGCATGGCAGCCTGCGGTCACTGAGCATGATAAGTGTGTAATGTTCCGCATTTAATTTTTCACCAGTTCTAGTACTTAATGTGTTTAATAAGAGATCTCCAGTGTGAATACACTATTTGCACTGAGATGCTAATGCACTATGGGAGTACCCAATTTAAGAGGCAGAGAACATTTCTGTCCAAACACTCTTGGCCACCGAAGTGATTCCAATTCTGATTCCGGAATAGCGTTTAGATTTTTTTTTCACAATTTTCTTTTTTGTGTTTGATATTTAAGTGACCAGCCCTACTGTGCTTCATTCATCCTCTCCTGCCTTTTTCCCAGAGTTTAAAGTCATGTAACATTGCTTTAATGAACTTCCATGAACGCCGCATGCTGGCACAAAAAATGTCTCAGCTGCCAAAGAGATGCGTTTGGGAGAGGAGGAGGGGGCTGCTGAAACATCTGGGCTCCAATTTTAATTAGACTTGGCTTCAGTTTGGCCGTTTTTTGTAGAGCCAATTGTGAGCTTGCTGGCCCCTGATGACCACCTGATGATGTCCTCTTAAGCCCAGATGAAATGCGAGTATGTGAGGTCGCTGCTGCGGGCTGTGAGATCAAGGGTACCTCATGCATATATGTGTGTTTGTGTGGGTGCACATGTGAGAGTGTGTGTACAGATGGCAAATTTGTTTTGATATACTTGTGACTACCAGATGTTCTCAATGGAATACGATAATATGTGGTGGCATTTTACTCATGGAAAAGTGCCAAAATTTTCATTTGTGTCTCTTTGTTTAGGGGAAGGTTCAAGCTTATAATGGTGGTTACAGTTAGGACCAGAAATCCAAGTTTTTTTTCTCTTACCCTGAATGTGGCCAATTAACCAAGATGTTTAATATCTTTGGCTCCTGTCACTGTGTGGCATCTTGTTATTTATGACAGTTTTATCTTCTTTCCACTTTTCAAATCACGACAGTGTCCAAAAACCGCTTAATCAAGCCAACACAGTTTGAGGCAAGTGAATCATTCAAACATAACAAAGTCATCTAACTTAAGTCCTGAAATAGTGAAGAAATGTATACGCTTCCATTATGTCTTAACTATATTAGCCTTGTTAAGTCAAGTCACTTAGGTTTTTATTGTCACTTCAACGATATACACAATACACAGTGAAATGAAACTACATTCCTCCAGGATTATGGCCCAGCACAAAGAAAAACACAGAACACCACAAGACACTAAAAAAAACAAGTAACAGTACAATAATGTACTGGCAAGATAACATACAGTGCTGTTGATGGGAGCAGGAACAGCACTAGTGTGAGTGAATATAGCACTAAGACAGTTTTCCAGTAGCAAAGTTGTTAAGTATGAAAAAAAAATACACAGGAATGCAAAGATTGAGGTAGACAACAATAAATAATTGCTTCAGGAGGTGCTTTTGAAAACTACAACTGTTTTGTCATAATTTAGGCTAATTAGCCTAATCAGAGCAACAAACAGACAAAACACATTTTACACACAACAGTCAAAAGTATTCTACTATAGACCAAATGGATTTGAACTGTATATAAAGGCATTTATAATTTTTAAATATAGGTAATTGCACACCAACTCACCTGATACCTGCCCAAACAACATTATAGACGATCATATAAGTTCATATAAGTAAACAATAATGTTGCCCAAACAACTATGTCACATTTCAAAGCTTTATTGCCAGAAAAGCGTTTCACTGTATGTTGTACTAAGTAAGAGTACAAGTATGAATTATTTTTTAAACTTTTCCTTGTTATGCTATGAACTTAAATACTGAGCTTGAACATGTTCTCAAAGGCTGAACTGAGCTAAAATATTAATTAGATATAATTACATTTCTTTTAAATTTATGAAATGTTAGACTATACTGATGTCATGGTGGCATGGTGTGTTTCACCATGAGATGCATTCACATGAGATACTTGTGAAGCTTTATTAGCAGCAACTGAAGCAAAACTCAAGGAGTGCTGAAGACAGTGTGGACAACTGAAGTGGCAGATAAGCAAGAATGAAGCAGCTTCAGCTAAACGTGAATGGAAAAAAGCAGTCCAGTGCCGTAGTGTCGATGGCAGTGCCACTAGGGCAGCACGGTGGCTAGAGAACAGAAACAGCTTGTTAACAAAGTGCCAGGCATGGCACCACTGCAGCTTCACTGCAAACAGTGTAGAAGAGGAACTTCCAGGCTTACAGTTTACAGCACAAGTCTAGGAGATGCCCAGTTCAGCCCAAGTTTTACCTGGACAGCCTCTTCAATGTAGAGCTGCCAGGAGTACAGTTTCCAGAGTTGTGTGAGAATGACACACAGACTAATAAAACAAACATGCCATAGGCATGATTGTGAATGGACACCAGACTCAGCTAAAGGCTGAGGTATTTATTGGGAGAGAAGGGAATGCAAAACAGGTGCAGACAATAAGGAAAGAGAAAAATGTAAGACAAGTTCAGTCAATAGGGGGAGAGAGAAATTCAAGACAGGTGCAAGCAATTAAAGACAGATGAATGGCTCAGTGCCATGGCGACCGGTACAGGGGGCGTGGCTCACAAGGCATGGCTGTAAAAATTGAAAGTTGCACCAAAATGATTTCATGACTTAAATGTGTTTCATGGGCCTTTTGGTCATTTTTTAAATATTCACAAATAAGAAACTGGAAAACCAATTTGCAGGAGTTATATTGAATTTTCTGTTTTGTTTTTGCCTTTCTTTGCTTTTTTTTAGATCCAAGATGTAACTGGATAGGTGTGAAAGTCATTTAAGACTTGCATGCAACTCATATGTAAGAGTGTCTTCGTGTGAAGTGAATTGCAGTAAAAGAGTACAAAGCTGATGTTTTGGTCGCAGAGCTTTAAAGTTGGATTTGAGTTAGGAGGAACATAGCAGCATTCACACGCATGGAAACACCTTACAAACACAATAATAAACAGTGATGTGTTTAAAGTACAAAATACTTAAAAAAGTAAAATTAAAAAGATGCCACAGAACATTTGCTGAACAGTTGTTCATCTCAGAGAACCCCAGACAGTCTTTTTTTGCTCGATCCCTATGTGAATTGACAAAAATGTGGACCTGCTGAGGGTTCCTAAGGACCAGCTAGAGAATCACTGTCACAGAAGATTCATTTCAGTTCCCAAGCCAGACCTTAAGATGGTTCATATTTTGGCTCCAGCCCATTCTTGCAACACATACATATAGAAATGGAGTTCCAGGAGGACTAGCATGAGAATCACTGCCCTAAAGAATTATTGTCTGTCTGTTGTCCTCTGTTTGTTGCAACCTGCACAGCAACATACAACATGTTAAATGTTGTATGTTGCTGTATGTTGCGCCGTGGTCCATGGAGAAACGTTGTCTCATCTCAATTTGTATGCGTGCACAGCTGCTGATGACAATAAAGTAGCCTTGAACCTTGAAGAATCAGAATCAGAATAAAAAAACTTGATCCTGGAGAAAATTGCTTATCTAATGACTACAAAGACACACAGAGACAAGAACAATATAATATATAAAGTCTAAATACAATCTAACTAAAAAACCCAGCATGTTTGTAAATGTGTGTTCACATAATAGTTATTTTAAGGATTGTTCATTAAATGGTTTTTTAGAGAGCAAAAATCGTTCTTCTGTGATATCCGGCAACAAAACCTTTCTGGTATCCTTCCAGCAACACAAGTCAGCAGAACACAAAAGAACTTAAAGAAGTAATAAGAGCCTTGGCTAAAGATAAATACACCCTCTGTTAGAAAACCTCATTTGACTGAAGAGCTAGAAAGTGATGGAACGTAATTCGAACCCATTGGTGTGATTGTGTAATCCTTTAACTTACCGCATTACTGATTAGGGTTTTAACTGAGGTAATGACTAATGGAATTCATTTTCAGAGTAAACCGCCGTGTGCCACGCAGCATCGCGCTGCTTTATGGCTTTGTTTTGCGAGTACGCAACTGCGAGGGCCTTCTGCTTCGTATTTAATTTGTCCTTAGGTCTGCTGTGAGATCACTTGCTCACAGAAAGAGCTTCCTATTGTTACTGTGACAAAATTACTTCGTGTTCATCTATTGCAGAAAGGTGGTTTTGATCCCTCTGGTCCTGGAGGAAGTACCAGGTCTTTGAATAAGTGCCAGCTTTGCCTAAGCAGCTTCTTTGGGCCACCAGGGGGCAGTATAACAACTTTTAGGTCATTAGCATACAATTATCTGATATTGTCTAAGGGATGCTCAAGAAAGCAAAACAATTTGTGACATCTCAAAACAATGAAAGCATCTGGAGACAGAAAAGAGAAAATACAAAGAGAAAATATTTATAAAGTTACTGTTCAGGGTTTTTTGTCATGTTAACATAACACAATTCATCTTGGCTTTTAGTCAGAAAACAATAATTGGGGAAACTAGACCGGGAATGCTGAGACAGTTGTCTGTAATTTAAACTGTATTTCATTATAACTCCAAATGAGCAATAATTTCCACCTTCCATTCATAACTTATAACTGTGCACAATTTACACAACAGTGAAAAACCTGGAGATTTACTCACAAAATCTATTTACGAAAATTCATTTTGTCTTGTTTTCTTTGTATGTTGATGAACTCTGTATGAATATTGTTACTAAACTGCTTTTCTCTCGCCCTACTTTATGCTTTTTTGCTATATCAGAATCAGAGAACTTTATTGATCCCGGAGAAAATTGCTTAAAACTATAAGCAATGAACTATTTTTGTTCGTACAAAGTTCATGCTAACCCCAAAATTAAGTTTCCTAGTTATACACATGCACACATATATACACAAATATATGTATATTGTCAAGAGGAGTGTAAGGAACTTACACCCTGGGAATTTCATCCAGGGAACATTAAGCAGGTATCATAATAGGTACATCAATATAAGACAATGACACTCAGGTTCGTAAACACTACAGATACAAGGATTGCATAACCATTCGTTTATTACATCCCATTATATGAAGAAAACTTAGAGAAATTCTGAAATACGCCAAAGTAGAAATTTTACATTACTTCTATTTGTAGAACTCTCCTTAAGATGGACTCGAAAAGTTACAATGCTTTTAATTACTTAAATTATTCTAAAATAAGAAAACAGTATATGCCACAGCCATAGGTTAATTCGGGAAGGCGAGGTAACACAGAGTGTACTCCTAAGATCACACCACCTCAATGTGAACACACACACACACACACACACACACACACACACACACACACACACACACACACACACACACAAACACACACAAGGAAAGGGATCAAGAGGACACAGCAGACATGCAGCAGTGTGTTAAAGCAGCTGCATACAAGGATGGAAATCCACCACCTGGAGACTAGTCTACCCAAGGAGATCCAACGCCTGCTGAGACAGAAAGAAACAAGTAACATGTTTTTGTTAAAAGTACCAGGCAACTCCAGCAGCTGGACTTATGCATCAACAAGTACACACAAACACAAAAGCTGTGCAAATTATCCACGTCCCAGTGCACGGGGACTGAGGTCAGCTGACAAATGACCACAAAAAAGAAAATTAAATCTCTACAACCAAATTAAACAAACCAAAACACATGGAAATGGACCAAAATCAGAAAGGACCCAAAATGCTTAACACAAGTCAACAAAAAATTTTTTTTTGTAATCATCAGAAACCACAACATACTTTTCTAAAACATTTTTTCAAGCTGATTTCAGATCTGCTTTCAGTTTTTTCAGTCACATCAACTTTTTGAATCATGAGTAATATTAGATTTGCAATAGACTTGCATACGGTTTGTATTTAAAAAAAAAAAAACAATCAAGTAACTATTTCAAGCAACTATTTCAATATTTTCAGTGCAAAGTCAGTAAGGAAAACACTGTGGCATAGATATAATGATCAGTGTCAGTCAGCTACCACTGTTTCTTCAAAAACGCTTAGTATGTGATTATTATATGCTAATTATACCACTATCACGCAATGTACAACTAGCTTTATCACAAGAACTGTACATGCGGGAAAAACCAAACACAAAACTAAACTTTCATGCTGAAATCAGCATGAAAAACACTACAAACCCCACATGAACTTATCTCTGATGATTTTGACCTGTTGACCTGTGTAATAAGTAAGACACCGATACTTAGTTAGTATGCAAACAATACAAAAAATAATCAACAGGATAAACCGATAATAAATCTAAAGCCACAAATCAATAAACAAAGCAGAATGAACGAAACAACATAAAGCAAACAATGTGAAACAAAAAAAAAACCCAGGGGGGGAAAAAAAAAACCCAAACAAAACGATAAACAGATCAATAGACAAAACAGTGGTAAATGTCGTACGTCCGCCTGTTCCACTGTGAGGCTCAGCCACACCCACTGGGATCCAGAAGCACTGGTCAGAACCACTTCAGGTATGAAATATATATTATCCATACACACTGTGTTTTAATAACAAAAAGAGCACGCCTGGTAGTTGTTCTAAACAGGAAACATGGCACGTACACTGAATGTCAGGCTTCCCTTATATACTGACGCAAAGAAGCACCAAGTAATTAGTGAAATTACTAATGCTAATGAGCTATAATGAAATAAAACATATACATACGTTACTAGCCATAGTCTAGTCAAATTACAACACAGTTGCCATATTTGATATTTTTCGTGCAATTTTTTCCATTATACATTTGCACAAAAATTTTTACCTTGTTTCCGTGTACAAGCAAAAGTTTTGTCTGTTGGTGTTCAAACATTCTAATAAAGTTTTTGTTTTGCATCAGCATGTTTGGTGTTCCTATGTCACGTAGAACCAAAGTTATTTTCATTTAAAAAGCATCATAAAAAATAATTATAACTGCTTCTGGGGTTTTAGAAATGGCGTAACACACAAATTCCTATAAAGAACAAAAATGAACAAATTTCTTTTATTTTAGGTTTTATAAATAAACAGGAAAAGCACGAGATCCTTGAACCTGGGAGAACTTTCAGGATAGTCTACGCCCACAAGTGGGTGGGGTAAACCCAGGGGGAGGGGCTCCGGAGAGCGGCCGAGCGGCGGCGCGCCGAGAGAAAGAGCGGCAAATGGCGAGAGTATAGGAGAACACCGATTTTAGACTGTTTTACACTGTTTACATGTGTTGTAATCAGAATATGCTTTGAGTTCTAAGGCTTAATGTAGGTTTATGTCAGTGGTCAGAAAGGACTTATAAAGGAATCTAGCATTTTACTTGCTAAACATGCCATGAAAGTAAAGTTACCATGAGTTACCATGATATTACAAGCAACTGCAATCTATAGGCAAATTACATAGTATATAACACATAACTTTATAGGAAAATTTCTTATTTCTAATGCAAGACAGTGTACTTGCACTTCTGTTGGTTCATTCATTAGGAATGATTCACACAATATAAAAGTCACTTGAAAGCACAGCGGTAAGAAAGGGATGAATGTGATTTAGAAACCGATGGAAAGTCCAACATGTTCTTCAGAAATCAGTACTGTTAAAGTGTGTGTGTGAGCATGCGTGTGTATATATAATGTTCTATAGGTGGTTTATTTGAAACTTTAAATGTGTAATGGTTAAAAGGTGCAGAGAACTTGGTAAGAGAAGGTTTTGATTGATTTTTTCAGCCAATGCATCGTAGGTTCATTCAAGTTGTCCCAAGTTCTTGTCTGGGCAACAAAAAAAGCAATGAAAGGAATTGAGGTAAAAAAAAAATTAAAAAATCTTTTTTTTTTTTTATCTCAGCAGTTCCACTTTTTTCTTTTTTTTCTTGAGCGGACAAAAACTCTTTAAATGAAACTAATCCATTCACTGCTGAAATAAACACACCCTTTGGTCATGTACTTAAAATTCAGTGGAGTTTTGTCTGAAAGAAAAATAACAAACCCTCGCCGGGTTTTACTGGGGAAAAAAAACGTTAAGTGTATGGAGCACCATTCCACATCCATATATCAATGGAGTCCAGATAAAACAGAGCAAAAGGGTGGGGAGGGGGGTTGGGGTGGAGGCTGCCTGTCACAGTATCTTAATGTCTGAGCCTGTGGATAACTGAGACTGAAATATTACAAATCCTGATGTACCCAAAGAGCATGGAGCGAGAAATCACAAATCCTGATGTACTCAAAGAGCATGGATAGGAAAAAATCACAAATCCTAAAGTTCTCGACGGCTGGAGAGCTGTCTGACAGATTACAGCCGGAGGCAGCGCTCATCCCTCCACGGAACAAAGTCAGAGGGAGACAATAGCTCGGCAGTGCGGCCGGAGAAAAATAGACAGATTAAGGCTCCTTGCTTCCTGTCCATGAGTGCATCTGAAGCATTGCATTACAGGGGGATGTTTGATAGGAAAAAAAGACGCACCGTGGCTAAATAATCCCTGGCTGAGCGAATCTCGGTTAACCCAGTGAATATGAGCATCCAGTTATTTCCTGACAGGTATGATCTGTTGAATGGCTGGGTTGCAGACAATATGGGGTGAATATCCCTGCCAGTGATAGTGAGAGGGAATGAGAGAGAGAGAGAGAGAGAGAGAGAGAGAGAGAGAATGGAGAGAGGCAGGAAAGGGAAAAGCAAATATTCAGAGAACATAAAGCTGTGGTCATGCTATAAATGTCCAGTTATGAAACAGGTGGAAGCGAAGCTGGACTGGATAACTGACAACAAATGAACCATTGTCCCCAGGAGGGTGGTCCTCAGGGTGGTGCTAAAGGGGCCACAGAAAAATTTCATAGTGTTCTAGAAATAAACCTTGGATTGATGTAGAACTTTGACATATTTGGATGTTCTTTAAGCTTTGGAATAGTTCTTCAGACCCATTTATAAAAATTTCACTGAAAGGACAATGTTTAAGGCTCAGACTGGTGATCAAGACCTCTGGGTAGTTACTAGGTGGATGTGGTGGAGGCAGGGATGGGATTCAGTGGGAACAACAACTGGAATTGGCAATTAATATCCATAAACAGGCCCTTGGGATAGTTTGAGAATGGCTGCCCTAAATATTCATTTTTACAAATTAGATATGTGTTTACCTTTTAAAGCTATAATGGACCTCCACATAATGTACAGCAGTGGTCACCAACCCTCCTCCTGGATATCTATGTTCCTGCAGTGTGTACACAGCAAAATCGTGTTAACTCCCACAGTGTTCAATTCAACACTATCCCAGTGTTTATATAAACCTCACCGGTCCAGAGTTAATTTAACACTTTGCATAGAGTTTATATTTTAACTACACAATAGTGTTAAATTTTTTAGCACCCATAGTGTTAAATTCACACTAGATTGTGTTCACTCTTTTCACTGGGGGTGTTACTTCATAACATTCGGTGTTACTTTTTGATACTTTAAAGTGCACTATATTGTGTAAATCCCGAATACTTAATATGTTCAACTATATGATTTACTGCCATATTAATAACACATTGAAGTGCAATTATGACTGCATTCAATGATTGTACAAATTTTATAATCAATGTTCTGAAAATCCTTGTTGAGTCACAAAAACAAAAACGATCCAATAATCATTTTAAATAAATATTAAATTCCTAGCACAATGCAACATTTGTACATTTGCAAAGAAAATAAAGGCACAATGTAAAGCTCATCATCACCACCATAAGCACTTTGTAGGTCAAAGGGCTTGTATATTTCAATACAGTCTGCTTTGATGACATCTTTTGTCAGTTTCTAACACTTTGAAAACTTCAATGAACATTATCATGGCTACAATCATAAACTTGTTAACTATGAAGAAGGTAACACTTTTAACCAGAAGGATCATTTTTGATTCTGCAAAACTCCTGTTTAGATCCACAGCAAATGACCAATCCTGCTCTGTACTCAGTCCCACTAATATTAACCCAATTAGTAGACAAGGTGTCTTATGCAACAGCAAGCAAGCCTTGTTGTGATCTTTGTCAACATTAAATGATTTCAAGGGTCCATACTCAACATGGTTTAAAGGAAATGTCTCCAACTTGTATGCTAAGGACATTTGATTTTTTTGGCAAGTGACACTGTGATGTTCTTGAAGTTTTTAAGGGTGTTTTTGAATACCCTATGTTTGGCCTCACCTCTCATACTCCACATATGTATTAATGGTCCAATTTGTCTAATACAAGTTGGGTAGTGTAACATATAAAGATGTTTAGGAATCATGTTTCTACCTGAGTACAACAGTCTGAAAAAGTTATGGTGTTCCATTATTAAATGCAGTCATGCCGACGGACAAATGTATGTTGATTATTTTCAGTAAAAACAACAGCAATGTCCAGTTCTGATTTCCATCTGGCTCACTGTCACCAAAAATCAAAGGAATGTTTCTTGCCAGACAGAGAGACTGAATGTTGAGTCCTACAATATTGCCACTACTGTCCAAGTTAACTTGGATGATTTTGGCGCTCCAAGTACCCATAGTCAAAGCATATATTTTTGACAAAAGATCAGGTTGTGACAGAAAATTCTCTGATAGATATTCCTACAGTAACTATCTCGTACTGAGTCTCACCTTCAAGAATGTCATGCATAATGTCCAAGGAAAAATTCTGGCAAACATTAAAGAACTGTAGGCCATTAAGTGTGGAATTCCTCTTTAAACCAAACACATGCAGCTTTTGAGGATTAGATTGCAACTCAATGCAGTGCATTTTAAAAAGCTCTTTCCCTTGCAAGATTATCTTTGGGTCATCCACAGTATACACATTCTGAGCATCATCTTTTTCAATCAAACACAAAAGGACAGAAATAACTGAAAGACTCTACAAAACCCAAAACTACATGCATTCCCAAATTGTCCCCAGGTATCTGACATATAGTGCCTTGGAACTTTTCGGATGAGAGAGGTAAATCAATGCCATGATTTTTTACATCTGCTGCATGAAACAACGCAATCAAATTAATGTTCATCAATGCAGAATTTAGAGGCAGATTTCTGAGGACACAGTACATTGGACCAATTTTGGGAACACCATGTTTGGAACATAGTGGGTTAGCAGTCTCAAAGTCATCATAAAAAAGTTGAATTTGCAAAGTCAGTTGTTTCAAAACAATGCATGTGTCATAAAGTAGCTTCCATCACAGAAGTCTTCATATCTGTCTTCTTTTGATTCACAAGGTCTCGCAAGCAGTTCACAAATATAAGAAATGCCAAAATTGGAATGTACACATGTTTACTGGGACTTGGTCATAAGTACATGTATTTTAATTTAACCACGAATCATAACAAATTCCTACATTTTTCTCAATCCCCCATTTTGTACTGAAATACTTTTTCCTTTTAGTTTCTGTACAAAAGCTCTCAGCTGCGTTTTCATAAGTCTCGAGATGTTTTTCCAATGTAGATCTAACAGGATTATCTATTGGCACAGAAGACGATACTTTCTGCTTAAACCGTGAGTGCAGTCCACCAGCAAAATCTTCCAAATCACAAACAACTGCTCACACTACACTATTTACCACACCACTACCACTGAGTTTAGCAATAATTTCAGCACAAAAGTATTTTCTTCGATACACTGGCCTGATCCATTGTTTTCAGAACAACCAGGCTCAGGGCTCTGCAAGACACTTGTTCCTGCAACTTCTATAGTATCTTGTTAATTGTCAAAATCATCCTGAAATGACTCAGTTTCTGCATCACCACTTTGACAAGAATCTTTATCATGAACATGAATCTTTATCATGAATATGCAGTGAACTGACGCCGATAACTTACTTGTGAAGAAGCCAACTTAAACTTGGTACTTGGATTAAAAACTATGGCCAAGTTGCAAACGACTTATCAATGCCTGATGGGTGATATGCAGAGTTTGACAGATGAAATATTTAAACACTGTCAGTTTTTATTCTAAATTTTGGCACACAAATCACAAACACGCGGTGACTCGTCTGTTGAGGTTACGTCAGTGTTGAATGTGGTGGTCTGCATAAAAGTATAGAGTTGAACCAGCGACTTATCATAAGACAAGTTGTGAGATTTGAAAAGTTGGTCAACAGTACTTAGTGAGCTTGTGGCTTGGCTAGGCTTCCTTCGCTGGCCGCTTAATTGTACACCTGGACATGGTCTTGAGGCGCCATGCTAAATATCCAGTGCCATTCATGCCATCATAGAAATGCTCCTGTTACATTTAAATGAATAAATCAACATCAACAAAGATGTAGATGTAGCAAAATAACAAATCACTCATCATATCCTTATAACCAAGTCATTTCCAATTAGGGCTAATTGGTGATTGTGATCTTGAACAAGTTGAACTTCATAAAATACTCAACAGTTTTAATCGTGGTTATAAGACACTGTTTTTTAGTCACAATCAAAATGAAACTAGTAGAACTTCACTTTTATTAGATGCTGTAGTTATTCCATGATGATGTTTTCTTACTATCACTGCAAGACTTAAAGAAAATGGATCCTTCAGTGAAGGAGAGAGTGTAATAATTCCCAAGGCATACTACTTTTGCTGACGGGAGGGAATTCTGCTATAGAGAAAAGACAATCGATCAATCTTGAATGAGTTTTCCTTCTATAAAGTTACAGTGCATCATTACAAGAATATGTATTTCTTTATAATATAATATTCTACTCTATTTCATTTTGTATTCCTTTATTTTGTGGCTTATTACACTTTGTGCTTGACTTGAAGTGAAAATGTGGCCTTCATAATATTTTAGGCTTTTCTAACAAAACAAACGACATCTCTGCATCATTTACTGTGCCATTTATATGTTAGCACATGGCTATTTGGTTATGGGCATGTTCCATTCCATATACGTACCATACGAAGGGACGTAACCGAGTCAGTAATACTCGCTGCTAATGCGTGTATGTGACTAAATACCTATCAAATGTGAAGTAAAAGACTTCATAATAAACATGCTGGCACATGATGCCCTCGCGACACTCTTTTCCCATTTTCTGATAAACCTTGTGCCTTCTTTGCAGACACGTGTGTTGCACTAAAAATTATACACATTTTTGCTGTACTTCATAGGAAAGGGTCTATGCAGCCTAGGCTACAGCTATCATTCTTAAAATGGTATGCTAAGCATGTTAATCCACATTAGCATTGGCAAAGTTCTGCTTGCTCCATATCAATTGCGTATCAATTGCAATTCCTACTTTCGGTTCAAACCTGGCATAGAAAACAAAACACCCTTTGTAAATTGATAAAGTGCACTTCTTATCTTTAAAACAGAATATTTCTGACACAGGGTCATTCTACTAGTTTATGTATTGCTAGCTAGTCGCTTTTTGTATGACATGATAGGCTGAATGCCAAATCTCAACAGTTAAAGAGCCTTCTCTCGATCCACACTTATTTAGTTTATTTAGTTTAAATGATTTGACTTAAATTGGTAGGTTACCTTTTCAACAGAATATAGATCTTGACACCAAAGCATCTTCTGGGTAAGGGCGTGTCCAGGCAAGAGAGCGCGAAAAAAAACGTCTGTATAAAGTACATACAAAAAATCAATACATACATATTGACTCCTTGAAACAACACCGGCCACAGAGTTTTTTCAGCACTCTAAGTGTTAAAATAACTCCCAAAATTAACACCCATTAAATCTGAACAATTCGAGCCATCCATTTTCTACCCCTTTGTCCCACACTTGGGCTACACCCTGTACAGTCGCCAGCACGTCACAGGGCCACATACAGAGACAGACAAACATTCACGCTCACAGTCACACCTAGGGGCAATTTAGTGTGCTTGATCAACCTCTCCCCGATGCATGCATGTTTTTGGTGGCGGGAGGAAACCCAGGGAGAACATGCAAACTCCACACAACCTGGGAGGCGAACTCAGGACCTTCTTGCTGTGAGGCAACAGCACCAACCCCTGCGCCACCGTGCCGCCCACTCTGAACACTTAACACTAGAAATTTTAACTCCAAATAACACTACGGGTTTTGCTGTGTAGTTTCAACCTGCATCTAACATGTTGCCACAACACTAATCCAATTTCAAAACACTAATTTTATCCAGACAATCAAGGTCCTCTGAAGAAGTTTAATAGCTGGAGTAGGTGTTTTGAACTATCCACTGGAAGGGCTGATGGAACCATCTGATAGAAAGGTTCTTCGCCAATTCAAAGGTTGCAAGAATTTTTACATTATGCTGAGGTTCTTCAGACTTTAAACTCATCTCATTTACAAAAATGCGTCATTTAAAAGACCTTCTATCAAAAGGTCTTACGGAACCAAAACATTCAAGTTCCACGCACAAAGTCTGCTACCTGAAACGCTTGATCACAATGTTTTTTTCTGCAATTACAGGTACAGGTACAAAACCCAGCAGTGTACTGTTTTGGGTGTATGTTCAACGCCAAGCACAGAACATATTTGCTGTTTTAACACAAAACAATGCTGTTTTGACACATTTTCACAAACTGTGGCAGAATGTAACTTATGAAGCATTCCATCTTTATTCATGTCCCACACTTGTGATTTCAATCTACAAATGCATAAAAAGGAGCTACTGAATTACAGCGTGACAGCTTTTCTGTTGGAACAGCACTGCATAAATGATAAAACGTATTTAAACAAACACTGTTGTTCATCAATAATTTTTTATAATTCCTATAAACATTTCAGTACTTAGCCAAAGGGCACGCTTATAAAAGCATAAATCTAAGTGCCTCTATATTCACAGAAGACAGCTTTTCATATTCAGTGTTATGTAAATAATGTGCCTGAAATGAATGTGATCTAAGTTACACTAAGAAAACAATTTCATATCCATCCATCTGTCCATCCATCCATTATTTGAGCTGCTCATTCCAATGAAGGTCGCAGATGGTGCTGGAGCTTCTTCTGCTGCTTCAGTGCTGGTACTCCTCATGTGCAGGTGGGCCTGTAAAAACCCCTATATTCAAATCTGTGTACCCATTTATGAACTCTTTTCTGTTTAAAAATTCAAATTAACTCAAAGTAGCCAAATAAAGTAACACAATAAAAGAAATAAAAGCAACTAACTTCAAACAAAACGTTGATTGTGATAGATAAAAAGTTCTGCCTCTGATGTTTCTGAAATTTGTTACGTGTTGTTAACATGAAAGAGAAAAAGGCTTTGAATGAGAGGCTACAATTGTAGCTTCTATAGCAACATACAGCATGTGACCTGCAATACATCAATACATATTTGGACATGAGATGAAAATCCTTAAAATTATGTTTATTTATGAGGTGATGTTGAGAACTTGTTTAGAAATAACATATTCAAAGCCTGCACACTCCTATTCGAGCCAGCCCTGACATAGCATTCACAAATCGCAGACAATTATACACCAATGTTGTGTTGTGTGTGTTGAGTCAATGTTGTTTTGATGCTGTAGATTTTTTCTTGTCTTTATGACTTTAAAAATTTAAGAAATCCCAAATTAATAAAATTAAATTAATTAATATTGCTTTATCATGCGAATTATTTAGATTAGGTTGCAGATTAATATTTTATCCATACCACAAAGTATCTGTAAAGCAACCTTTTCCAATCCTGTTCAAATGAGTGCCAGTTTTTTAAGTGAACTTTCACTGTCATAAAAGCGAGTGTGACTAGGCCTTTAAGAGATCAAGAAGAAAAACATGCTTCTCGCTGCTTCGCACTCACAGAGTGTGAATGACACCCCGATCTCACTGATTTGCAAATGTGTGACCTGTACCCATGTGACTGATTAGTTCTGATGCTGTTAAAAATTAAATGTGTGTATGTGTACATACATGGAAGGGTGTGTGTGTGTGTGTGTGTGTGTGTGTGTGTGTGTGTGTGTTTACCCATGGGGGCGTATGCATTGCCTAGCAGCCTTTTTATGCCTTGACTATGACTCCAGTGGCCCTGTGAAATGAGGCTCAGTCGTTTGGCGGTGATTTTTATTATTTTGTTTTTCTTCTCTTTCCCATCTCTCTCTTGTCTCGAGGCCAGCGTGAGAGTCAGGGCCGCAGATGGAGCGATGGTGCCTGCGCTCTCGTGCTCGCCCCGCCTGGCAGCCCGTCAGGAGGCGAAAAAAATGCAGCCTTTCTTTGTCTGCGTTTAATGAGAAAGTGAAAGCCCCCAGGGCAGATGTACAGGCAGAGAAGAGAGACCATCCGAGCAGAACGCTGAACCCTCTCTCACTCTGTGAGCCCACTGCCATCCCTCCACTCTGGATAATGCACTTCCTTAAATACCTCCCTTCCCTGCTATTCATAACCCGCGTGTAGGCTGTTCGGTCTGACACCAAGTTTGCACCGAGTCTGCCACGGGGGGCACTATGGTGACCAGGCTAACATGTGCAAATAGATGTGCAAAAATAACATAATAACCTGATGAGTTTCATCTGACTTTTGGAGGTTTTCGAAGACGCCCACACGAATCCACCCACAGCTTCACACAAACCCTTTCACACACACATACACACTAATCTCCATTCTCTATACTGAACAAAATACGTACAGCATTACACTGATCTGTATTTTGGGGAACAGATATGGTCTCTTATCCCTAGTCTCCACAATGGGGCAGTGTATAGAACACTATTATAATGGTCAGAAATGGTCCCTGATCCCTATTCCCTACACTGGAGGACAACATAGAACACTACTATAGGAAACAGAAATGGTCCCTAATCCCTGTTCTCTACACTGGATAACTGCATGGGACACTATTTTAGAGACCATCAATGTTCTCTAATCCCTGTTCTCTTCATTGGAGCACTATATCACTATTATAATGAACAGACATAGGCTCTTATCTCTTCCCTACACTGGAGCACAATACAGAACACTTCTACAAGGAACAGGAACATTCACTATTTCCTATACTGAAACCCTATATAGGACAGTGTTATAAAGAATACAGATGATCCCCTAATCATCATTTCTTTCACTCAAGCACTATTTAGGACACAATTATAGGGATCACAAATGGTCCTTTATTAGAAACACTTACCTTGTATCTTCACTCCCTGATCATTTTATTAGCTCCGCTGACCATTTAAGCACACTTTGTAGTTTGTAATTACAGGATGTAGACCATCTGTTTCTCATCATTTGTTAGCTGTCCTTTACCTCCCTTCATTAATGACCAGGACCCCCACAGGACTGCAGAGTGTGGGTTTGTGGGTTTGTGTGTGTGTGTGTGTGTGTGTGTGTGTGTGTGTGTGTGTGTGTGTGTGTGTGTGTGTGTGTGTGTGT
>JBBJLS010000036.1:16885626-16895010 GCA_037577275.1 Bryconaethiops microstoma | reverse complement strand
TGTGTGTGTGTGTGTGTGTGTGAGAGAGAGAGAGAGAGAGAGAGAGAGAGAGAGAGAGAGAGCGAGAGAGAGAGAGAAAGAAGAGACAGAGAGAGTTAAGTGTTGGGCTTTTTTTTATCTATTCGGAAGAAGAAGCAAAGAAGGAGTAAAGGAAAGAAAGCCTGAGCAGTGTGTGTGTGTGTGTGTGTGTGTGTGTGTATGTGTATGTGTGTGAGCAGAACCGGCTCGGTTTGGAATGGTGGAGATGGCGAGGAGGAACCGAGCGGCCACTCACGGATTTGTCCATCTGAGGGAGGATTGTAGGCTCTCGTTCCTGACGCCAGACTCCGGGCTCTGAAGGGCTGTGCCGGTTTCTCTCTCCCCCGTCCGTCCGTTTCTGGAAGCGTCGGAATAAAAGAAGCGAACCTCGGACGCGGCGCTGGCTGGGAGTGGGAGAAGTCCTCCAGCGAGGTAAGCCGTCAACTTTAACGGACGAGTGAACTAGGCTACCCCCCCTCTCTCCGCTGGAAAATAACAAAAATGGCTCCAGAAAGCCACTTGAGGAATCTCCGTTCGCTGCAGAGCTGGCAAGGTTTCCAAAAAAAGCGTCATTTTTTGGTGCGTTAACGTTCATGTATGCGGACTGAAGCTGAATTTGGTGTGAATATGAGCAGAAACCCGTCGTCTGTTTTGGTCTCCGGGCAGCTCTGAGCTCGGTGCCACTTGTTTGCCTTCGCGAGGCTGAAGTTGTGTGTTTTTCTCCCGTTCCACCTTAAAACGCACCGTTTAAGGTGGAAAGGAGAAAGAAATGAAAATAGGAAGCCAACTTTCACTGATAGTGTCGTCGTTTTAGTGGGGCTACGTTTTTGGGGATTATTATTATTATTATTATTATTATTATTATTATTATTATTATTATTATTATTATTATCGCTTGCCTGAAAGCTGGTGAGACAAATGACATCACGCAGGGACACCTGCTTGAGTAGACTAGTTCAATATCAGGTCAGAGAGATCGATGTTAAGTACAAATAAATGCAGAAACTACCCACCAACCACCCCCACCCCTCCCACCGCCTCCTTTCTAGCTCAACCCAAGACCCTTCGCCTCAGCATGATGGATTTTAAGTGTCACGGCTTCTGCTGCACGGAGTTGCAGAGAAACGCATTTTAAAAGGCTCATTTGAAGTGAGCTGCTGGTGGCAGGGGGTAAAAAATGATACGGTGCCCGACTAATGAGAGGAGAGAGCTCCGTGCACCAGGTTAATGGTACTGAATGATCGGTAGAGGCATGAAACCGCAAAACTGTGATACACTGGGGTTTCCCAGGTGGATGCGCGCGCGCGAGCGAGCGCCCGTGTGTGTGTGTGTGTGTGTGTGTGTGTGTGTGTGTGTGTTTGTGGAGAAAAGTGAACAAACATACAACAATCAAAATCCCTTCTTCCCTCCTTTGTCCTGGGGGCCAGTTGGGTGGGGGAGGAAGGGGGTCCTTGGAGTTTCTGGCTGAGATGCCAGTGTTGATGTTGCAAGATGTTGGTGATACTGTGTGGTGCTGCATGCAAGCCTTGGCATTAATATGGGTAAATGACTTAACTGTGCTACGCCGAAATGTTAAACCTGTTGAACCTGAATGAATGCGATAACAGATGATTTAGAGTGCTGCAGAAAAATAAAAGGTCATAGTACTTAAGGGCGATAAAATGTCTGCATGAACTTTAAGGATCGAGAGCTGAGTGCTGAGATCTGAGAGGCGGTTCTGATATTTTTTAATTTTTTAATTTTTTGCATATAAGTTTAAGCCGTGCGACACGTAAGCAGGTCTGAAATGGAGCCACTGCACTCGGGTCATGCAACTGCCAAGATACCAACATGCTTCAAAGACCTGATCTCAGTGGAAACTAAATGTTCCCCAGCAGATTCAAAGGATTTTTGAACTGTCATATGGATGGAGTGGGTGATATAATATGCCACAGTATGGTTTTCTGAGCATATGGTGGAAATCGCCAGCACTGTAAACACTGACCAGCTGCACAGTTCTTTTAAAGTGGACAAAATTCATTGGATTTAAATTTAATTTAATGCAGTGCAGTAGGAAAAAAAGATGTTGAGTTAAACTCACTGTACCCAATGTCCCATATAATGGAAAACCATTTTTTTTTTCATGGTAATATATTTTTTAATGACAGTACAATAAAAATTGTTATTGCATTGCACTTTGAAATATCAATATAATCTGTGCAATTATGGTCTGTAATTGTCTATAAGAGGGGGCTATAGGAACTATTAATTAAACATGAAGAAGGGAACCCACATCAGCAGGATCTCACTAATGCACCAATTCTTTTGTAGTTTTAAATTGTCTTGTATGTGAAAAGAAATATGTATGGCATTGGAAATTGCCTGCGTGAGATTATACAGTTACATCTGTACATTTGTCACTATCGATGATGCTGATAATCTAGTCTAGTGATTATTTATCTAGTCATTCTCTATATCTAGATGAATAATCACTTGACTAGGTGACCAGCATCATAAATAGTGACGGCTTTACAGACCAGTTGAGGCCTATTTTGAATTAAATGTTTTTGTGATGACATGTGAACCATCTAATTTACAAATATCCACCAATCATTAGACTACCCCGCCACTCACACTGAAAAAACGTTATTAAGCTGGGCTACATTTTGACTGAGGCACAGCCAGTCAGAGCTGAGGTAATTTACCTATATCAGTTTTTAAGACACAGTGACAAAAGCAGCTTGTTTAAGGGATAAAGAGATGGTAATCTACAAACAAACAAACAAATAAAAACTGAATATTGTGATGTGCTCACGCGTATTGTGATCATGCCTTCAGGTATTATCATATTGCGGTCACCCACCTCTATATATGACACATATACAGTAATTACTTAAGGGACTAACCTAAATAGTTGATTATCATTATTTTTAAGTGTCGCTGCTCATAAAACACAGGGTAAGTTCTTTCAGAAGTACAAAAACTGAAAGTCTATCACTGAAAATTCAACATATGTAACCATCATCCTGTAATTATATAATAATTAAATTTTTTCACCTGTAATCTTGGTATTGCCATACCATCTCTGCTACATTCATGTAAAAGAAGGAAAATAGTCTGAGAGTACACAGGTAGCCATTGTAGTGGGACTTTTTATGCTATATGTGTTTTTTCCAATTATGGAACTAATTAGGGCTGCACGATATGGACAAAATATTAGTATTGTGATTATACTATCGCAATGTCCTTCAATATATTAAAGGGCTCGTATTACTTTTCTTTAATTGAAAAGGCTTGAAGTGTGTAAATATTGTTCACTCCTCTGTCCATGCAGTCCATATACAGAAGCTAAGCCTCAAACAGTTTTCAAATCATAGTTTTTATTATGTAACCAAACCAACACATATTCTTATTCAGTTTAGTCCCACCCAAAATGGCCAAAATAATTTGACTTTTGTTTTACATGAATATCTCAATTTATCAAAACTCCTAGTAACACTTACCTGGAAATCTGATTGGTCATCCTGTCAAAAACGTTGTGACTAGTTAAAGCCTCATTTGCATGTTTCAACCTTCTGCAATATCAATATTGCAGAGACCAATATTGTGATAATGATAAACACAAAATATTTTGTGTAACCCTATAACTAATATTCAAGAAGGAGTTCAAGCATTCTTTGGATGTTTCACAGTGTTTCGGGCCTTGCATGGTAAAATAAATAGTTTCAGTCAAGTGATGAAAGGTGGAATTGGTCGATTTTCATTCACCTTATCTGAATTCTTACAATGAAAATTGCATCTGGAAGTTAATCTACAATGATGTTATAAGGAGCCATGCTGTCATAGTCTAGAGCAACAGTATCATACAAGTGATGCTGTTTGATGCTTTGTTACCTTTGTTAGTAGAATCCCAGATGTTTGCCAGATATCACTGTTTAGTAATTCAGTGGTGGATAATAAGCATTACATTTCATATTTACGTGTATATTCTGGATCCTGAAGTCGAATTCCCAGAACAGGCCTTGCAGTAGCTGTTGATTTTTCGGCATTGCAAAATCAACAGCATTTTAAATTGTTTGTTGAGTGTTTATGGACGCTCATCTGAGGGAGATGGAGTGTGTGGACTCACGGGGTGTTTTGGAGAGTTTCTTGTCTGAAGAATGTTTTTGCTTTTTTGAGGTCAGTTTAGCTTAGACAAAAATGTGGGAAGACAAATGTGGATAGACGTCTGTTTCTCTGGCCTGTTTAGGAACTAACTGCTGGATAAAGGTGATGGATAAAGTTGGACATTGAGTTGGTGTACATGATTGAACTGAAAGTAGAAAAGCCTCAACCTCAAAATGAACTGGAAGCTCCAACTGAAGCATGGAGGTGGAATCAGCCCTCTTTCAAAGGCTGCAATTTTAACACCCAGTGACATTAAGGCTGACATTGGAAGAAGGTTTGTTTGTTGGTATTGTATGTAAACATGGCATTCATTATGACCAAAATGAGACCTCTTGTACCACTACTACTATTACTAATACTTCTACTACCATTACTTATACTACTACTACTGATACTACTACTATTACTACTAATACTACTACTACAACTACTATTAATAATCAGCAAATACCGAATTAGACAAAAGTGTTAATGCTGAATGTGAGTTTGCAGCAGTTTAATGAGTATATCTTAATGAACTGAAGAGAGGGTTGGTCAGTAACTTTCCTGTTTCACATTTTATACACTCTGGCACGGTGGCATAATTTGTGTGTTATCTGTGTTGAGCTGTGGTCACACTGGGCTGTAACCTCACTATTTTCTTTGCCAGAGAAGAGCAAATTAGGAGGAGTAGACAATTATAGGCAGTCCTGATGTGTTTAGGATGACGTGTATTTCAGCGTTGAAAGCTTACATTAGCTAGTTAACCTTTTTTGCAAATGTAATGTGATCATTTCTTCTATTTATTCCAGGAATAAGAAACCACAGCTCACCCAGGTGTTTTATGTTGGCCCTGTTTCTGTGGTTTATAGGTTTAAACTTCATCTAAATCAGGACTTCTGAAAGTGAGGCCAGTGGCCCAAAGCAGGCCCTTAAGGACATGGTTTGTGAGATAACACATACTTATATACAACACACAAGCGGTGGTATAGGGGCAAGAAGATATTTACAGACTACTGATGGAAAAATATCTTTGCACTGAATTTAAAAGTGATGAGGTGACTGGGTGTGAAGAACATTTTTACCGAGTAGAGTAGTTCTATGTAATGTAAACGTTCTCAGCAGCATGTGAAGGTTTCTTAAACCTTAAAAGGTTCTAAACGCTGTAATTTTTCTTCTATGGGTTCTCAAAGAAATATTTTTTTATATTTCTTCTCGCGCTAGAAAGGCCATTTATGTGAATTGGCTTTTTCACCAGGCTAATTTTACTCTGGTTCGGTATGATCACGGCTTTAAAGCGCTGTCTTACAGCACTGAAGAGGTTTATATTGTTACAGTCTCTAGGACAACGTCTGTAAAACCCTAGGGGTTAAGGCAGGGATTTTTTTAACTTCAGAAAACAAATAGACTTGGATATTTTCCTGCCAGTGGGCCCTCATATCACAGATCTAAAGAACAGAATATTTTTCACTTTATGCATATTGATATTGTTCAAAAATGTATTGTTTCAGTCCATGGTAAGAATTCCCTAAGCAGTCATTAACTTCTCTGTAAGGTCTTTCAGCCCTAAGCTTCAGGCAGACACAGAGTTATTGCCTAGGCCTTCAGAAACTGGGCTTCACGCCCCACTTTCTAATCATGTTTTTACCCCACATGCTATCATTCTCACCAAATCGAAGGCTGCCCTGCAAATGCAAAAATGGTCACATCAATAACCCAGCAATTAGTGCGTCAATATGCTGCAATCCCAATCTTAACGGATACAGAGAAATTGGATTTCTGATTGGATTTCTATGCGTTTAGCTGTTTTGTGTTGCACTTATTTGCTTTTCGTTGGCCAAGGCCACCAGTACGGTGGTTGCAAATCAGCATCGATCCTCGTTGAGTCTGGCGTTCCTACGCGGTTGTTAACACGAGTGTTTTTGTTTTATTCACATATGCGTATGCATGTCATCAAGGAGTGCGCTGCTGTAACATTAAGACAATTCGGCTCAATAAACTGCCTGCTCCTCTTTTAAATCACAACAAGGAATCTTTCTACTCAGGAAATAATTAAAGTCTGAAATGATATGGAGCCTGAAAAAAAAAAAAAAAGAGATGTCTTTAGCTTGGGGAATATGGATCAAAGCAGAAGCTAAAATTGAGGGTATTCATTAATGAGGAGGCATAGCAGGTTAGAAATCAAACATTAACGTTACAGTGTGTAAATTAGCCTGAAAAACAGTAGAGCTGAGATAAGATGGAGATTTCTCATAAGCCTTCAAGTAAATCTGTGGTGTGAGATAAAGGCTCGGCCTTTGGGTGCTCTGTGACCTAGGTATAGCGGAACTTGGCATCAGAGTGTTCAGGGTTCCCGTAGGATGTGTTCCACTCTGTGATGCTGAGTGGTGCCCCTGCTGTGCAGATATTCTTCTGCTTAACCATGTCCGATGTCTCATCAGAACTCCTCCTGAGGACTAGAACCTACTAAACGTTATGGATGAATCCTTAGCTAAGATATATTGCCCTGATTTGTTGGCCTCTACCTTAATGAGAGTATCAGTGCTAGTAAATTCCTATTGAATTTAGCATGTCTTGGGGAAAATACATTGCAAATAGGTTATGAGCCATTTTTAACTGGTGCTGTAAATAATGGAAACTGTGCTGAGCTGTTGTTTTTCGAGCTTCATAGTCACTCATACCTTCTTAATAAAAAAGCCCATTAAGGACATCCTTATTACTGGTGTTAAATCATTCATTTCCAAAAGCAGCTTAGCTTGGACAGGCAGTCAAAAGGGTGATAATTAGCAGTTTCTTGTGTGGCATTAACGAGGATGATTTAACCTGAGTCTTAAGAGAAACTATGAATTTGTTGCTCGCGTTATATTGAGGAACACTATGATAGGCTGTGTCAGAGGAGGATAGGATTTTTTTGTGCAATTAAATTCCTTTATAAACATTTGTACAGTATTCCTCTGCTCTTCCTTCTTTGTCTCACCAGTGAGTTTTGTCCTCTAGTCAAAAAATGAGCTTGATGAATAATGCAAGATAATGAGAATGGAGGCTTTTAGTGGTGCCAGGGGAAGAGGCATTTTTTCTGAGAGCTTTTAGTACTTTTAGCCCTGGATTTAGTGTTCACAGTGTATTTAAAACACAGAGTTCTTTGGGTGTGTGAATTCTCTTTTATCCTCACACAGCCCTCTGCTGCAAAATAAATCTAGAACGTTAGGATGTTGAAGTGTTTGTAAAAACCATTCAACGAACTTTCAGCACTGCACCTGTGTTTACGGTTTAACTTGTTTTTTCCCCCTTCTCTGTTTTTCAGACCGAGGTGCTGCATCCCCGGAGCATCATGGATTTCTCTGTGGGATTGTTATATCTGCTGTTGGCCCTGCTCATGCACTCAATCAGCGGTGCTCTGGGTGGCATCCTCTACCGTGTGCGTGAGGAGCAGCCGCCAAGCACACTGATAGGCAGCCTGGCGGCTGACCAGGGCTTACCAGACACTGGACACCTGTACAAGCTGGAGGTGGGCGCCCCTTACTTGCGGGTGGATGGGAAAACAGGGGAGATCTTCACCACCGAGATCCCCATAGACAGAGAGACGCTGAAGGATTGTCGGATCAAAGGGAAGCCATGCTTTCTGGAGTTTGAAGTGTCTGTCACAGACCTCATTCAGAACCAAAGCCCAAGGCTGATTGAAGGACGGATCGAGGTGCAGGACATCAACGATAACACTCCGCAGTTTCCCTCTCCTGTCCTCACTCTCTCTGTGCAGGAGAATGCTCACATGGGGGCCACCTTCTCCATCCCCCAGGCCACTGACAAAGACACAGAGCGGAATGGAGTAGTTAAGTATGATCTGAACGCCGGACCAGAGGCTGGTGCACTCTTTGGCCTACAGATGGCAAATGACAGGGGTGAAAAATTGCCTCAGCTCATTGTGCTTGGAAACCTGGACAGGGAGCTGAAAGACTCCTATGACCTAACCATCAAAGCTGTGGATGGGGGATCCCCGCCTCGCTACAGCAGTGCCTTGTTGAGAGTCGTCGTCACTGATGCCAATGATAATGCACCCCAGTTTGAGAAATCGTCTTACGAAGCAGAAGTTTCAGAGAACAGTCCTGTTGGACACTCAGTCTTGCAGGTAAAAAAAAAATAAGAAAAGAAAGACATACAGTACAGATAACCTTAAAATCTCAGCGAGAAAGGAGAGGAAATGTATTGCATCATCAGGGAGTGTGAAGTTTTAATGAGCTCTGCTGTCTTAACCCCCACAACTGCTCTTTACTTTGATGCTTTATATCAGCAGAGCAATGCCTGGTTTGCTAAGTTCACCTAGCTTAATTGCTTGAAAAATGTAGGTTGACTTCACATGCAGTTGTTTTTCACTTCTATTTCTGAGTTACTTTGTCCTGGATTCTTATGATTTTAATCGCCTTTGCAATATTCTCTAGTGATAAGACTAAATAGTTTACCAAAACTGTGAAAAATCTTTTAAATTATTTTATGTGTGGGTGTGTGGTGTCTCAAATCATGTTTTTAGAAATACATCCTTTTCCAGAACAGGCTGAGGACTGAAACAATTTGTGTTAATCTCCAACATTTATGTTATAAATGGCGGCAGGGTTTTATGCATTAAAGTGGATCTTAAGTCTTTGAACATAGCACATTCTCTCTATGTGAGTTCTTAAGTAGCTGTACAGATGTTTCATTTTAATTTTTAACTTGAATTTTTTGTACAGGTCAAGGCCAACGACTCCGACTTGGGTGCAAATGGTGAGATTGAATACACTATACATCAGGCCGGTGACCCAGTGCCAAAGCTGCTACAGATCGACCGTTCTACTGGCATCATATCTGTCAAAGGCCCGTTGGATCGTGAGGAGATAAACAGCCTGAAGTTTCATGTCATTGCAAGGGACAAAGGTCCCTCACCCAAAAGCTCCACAGCATATGTTTCCATTGAGGTGACTGACCAGAATGACAATGCACCAGCTGTGGAAATCCGTGGTATTGGTCTCAGGACCCATAGTGATGGGGTGGCAAATATCTCAGAAGACATGCCAGTGGGCACAGCGGTGGCACTGGTGCAGGTCTCAGATAAGGACGAGGGAGAGAACGCTGTGGTGACTTGTGTAGTAGCAGGTGATGTTCCATTTCAGCTTCGGCCAGCTGGTGATTCCTCTGTTGATAACAAGAAGAAGTACTTTTTGCAGACCACCACACCTCTGGATTATGAACGCGTCAGGGACTACCGTG
>JBBJLS010000036.1:16868126-16880626 GCA_037577275.1 Bryconaethiops microstoma | reverse complement strand
GCCTGGCGGAACCGACGGTAATACACTCGACAATGAGTCATTGTGGGGTGTGAGAATGCGCTCAGGTGTTTGTGTGTGACTGAGGCGTGCGAGACTCCCTCGGCCTCGCCTCTAACGACTGTAAACACAGCAGCCTTGTTTGCTGTTTAGCGCCAGCGAGGGCCAAGCTTGGCGACCAGCTTCGCTACTCTCTGTCCCGCTCCTTAAAAAGTCATTAAAGGGAGTTTGTTTGTCAGGGAAGACCGATCCAAAGGTGATGAAAAAAACACACAATGCTCAATTCACACAGGCATGGCCTGACTTTGTGAAGAGGGATTTGTTGAGGAGACTTGTGTGTGTGTGTGTGTGTGTGTGTGTGTGTGTGTGTGTGTGTGTGTGTGTGTGTGTGTGTGTGTGTGTGTGTGTGTGGCCTTGTATTTGGCTCTTTGTGGGGATGTCCTGAGGATGATAGAATACATTTAAACATTGTGGAGACATTTAGCTGCACCACAAAATTACAGTTTTTGCTTAAAATATTGGGTCGACTTTTGGTTGCTGGGGTTAAGAGTAGGGCGGGTTATTTGGAAGACACCAGCATTTACCCATACTCATAAGATTGGACAAAAGCTGGAATACACACTGCTGCAGTCTGCTCCTGACAAGAAAAATGCTGTGCAACCCCCTCAAACTTCTGTTCCATCAAATAGCTGTCTATCTGATGCCAAGCTGTTTTTTTAGTTTTTTATTTTATATTGTACACACATGGTAAGAGATGCCATTGATCCACTGCCAGGTGTTCATATTAGGATCGCACCGATATCAGCAGAAAAAGTTGGGCCTGATATCAGAGTAAATCTTGTCCAATTCTGTAACAAATCTATTCAGAAATAGCACACACTTATGCTGTGTGATGTCATGTTAACTGTGTGTTTCTTTCTGTGGGGTGGGGGGGGGGGGTGGGTTTGAGTAGTTTGAGCATGATATAGCCGACATGAACTTGATGTTCATCTTAAGTGCTTTATTCATCTTACAGCTTAACAGTGTTAATTAAAAAAAACAAGTTCTATATTGTGCCAGCTGATACTGGATTTGTTTTGATTGGCATTGAAGAAGAAAAAACTATCATCTTTGGTATTTATATGCTCTGTATGTTATTCACTGTGTGCTTTAGATAGAAACTACAAAAAAAAAGGTCAAAAAATGGTTAGTTCACGTTTTATGTCTGGTTAACATTTACAGTACTGTGTAAGGCAGGCTTTGTCAAGTTTTTGTGATTTATTTAGTATAGAGTACTGAGGAAGCATGGTTTAATCAATTACTAACATACATGACCATATTTACCTTGATATTTTTGGAAAATGTCATGATAACACATTATTTTTGGAATCGTTTCAGTCATAGATAATTTATACCAAGCAGAGACAGCGAAGGCTTACTAGTCCTTACTCTGAAACACATCTTTCCAATACATCACTGGAAAGCCCAAATGAGTCGAACAGTAAAATGAGTAGAAAGAGTAGAACTTCTCATTCTGTTATGTCAGCTAACAGATCCCTGAATTAGTATAATAGTAATTAGTATAATAGTAATCAGAAAGAGTGAGACCAGATATTCATTCCTGGATCCCCAGCCATAGATGGCTGTGGTGTTGCTCACTGTTTTGTTGGGAAACTCACAATTTCCAAATAATAGGGGTTAGAGTGTTGTGCCACTTGAGATCCGTGATGTTGAATTCCATTGATAATGTCCAGCACTAAAAGAGGCCTATTCTTTTGGTAGCTTAAGTCAATGTTATCGGTAGAGCACTGAGGCATTTGTCTGGGATACTGAAGCCGAAGGAAATACCCCATGAAGACAAGAATACAAATGAGTGCTGTGTGACATGTCAAGGGTTTTTCCCAGTGTTCTTTCCTTCTACCCTCCGATTGTGTTCGATTTTATGAGGGTTACTGAGGATACCTCTCGCTCAGCTGAAAGAGCAGGGATGACAATTAGGTTGGTCATGGCACAGACGTGACACAGTTTTCACTCTGCATTTAAATAGGCATGTAGCAGTATGGACAAATACATGGTATAATGGTCCTGATACATTTTTCCAATGCTACATTTTCCCATATGAATAATTATGTTCAATATAAAAGAGAAAATGCCTACTTTCTTGCCTGAGCTGCCATTTGGATGTTATTGAACCTAAAAGAAAAGGGTTCAGTGCAAATAAAAAATAAATAGGCCTATAAAACACGAACAAACCGAGGAAAGACGTGAAAGCATTGCTTTTTTCCCCAGACTGTTGTAGTTTCAGTCACACACTAATTAAACCCTGTGATATGTGATATAAAACCTCGGCAATGGACTGTGCAAGCCCATGATTTAGTTATAGGTTTGTATTTTAATGATGCGTCCCTCCTCCTTCAGGACAGAGTGAAAGACAGTCGCAACCCAGAGCTAGATCAAGGGAGAGTCTTTCCCAGTTATTTTCTAAGTGGGCGTGATGAGAGCTTGTGAAGCTGTAAATCTGTGCTTAAATTAAATCCACACAATTAAAATCTCTTATTAGACAGAGATAGCACTCTGTTGTAACCCCCCTCCGGGTTCGTCCTCATCTCTCCAAAGCTTCAGAGTCAACTGGTGCGGCAGGATTGGGAGGCAGGGATGCGAAAGGGGGATTTTGGGGCAGACTTTAATTAATGGAACACTTCGCTTAACCTTCTTCACCCAGCGTGAACTTCAGGAGCCAGTGTGTCAAAAGATTACTCACCAGACCCCTCCGTCAAGCCTGCTGTGACCATCCAGTGCCGCTTCAAAAAAAGTAAAGTGAGCAGAAGCAAATCATATTTCTTCTCTTAGCATTGCCGCAGCTGAAACATAGCAGGGAGCCGGGCCACGCCATCCATAGCTTCCGAGATATCACCCCTTTCCATCGTTCTATCTCAAGATCTACCACTCGGGCCTCATATTCCCTCTCTGTGGCGAGCAGGGCTGTAAGATAAGAAAATCGTCCGTCAAGAGGCTGCGCGTTTCTGCAGAGCCTTCTCTCTCTGTCGCTCTTATGACCTGTTCCCTCTTTTTCTTTCTCTTGAGTAAATTATGCCCCATGTATTGTGAAGTGAGACTGGCAATGAATCAGCCTCTACCCAGCTGGGGGAAAAAAAAGAGCTAAAGGCGTAAAATATACTGCGCTTTTAGTGGCGCCACTCTTACTCTCTTCTCTTCGCTCCTCACAGGCGAGCCCTCAGCCTTTCTGTCCCAGAATCCTTCTGTTTTCGAGCATCTGCTCTCCCCGGCTGCGGCTGGCTGATATCCATGACAGAATGCAGTTGTAAACCTCTCCAAACCTGGTACCTAACCTCCTCAGATTTCCCCCCTATGGTGGATCCACCCCATAATACCTTCAGGCTGCTCCTCATTAGAGTACTATACCTGCAGCCCTCAGCACTCTCTCAGTGGAGCAATCCACCATCAGGTGTGTGGGCCTTCCACAACTGAGGCACTGACAGGAATTTGAGGGATCAAGACCTCCTTTCCCATTCTGGCTCAGCTGCCTGCGAGGAAGAAATGAGCAAAGCAATTATAAGCAAATACCTTTGGAATAAAATAGGCCTACAACTGAGAGCTTTCACACTCCGAGGTACTTTATCCCAGTAATGAGGAATTCCAGAACACCTACAGCTTTATACCACACCCCACTGGTGTGATCTTGTCAACATGGTGAGGCCTAAATAGGTGACAGAAAGTAGGGGGGATAGCTTTATGCATTACTGTTTAGATAGGGTTTCTGTGCACTGTCTGCTTGGGAGTGCCTGGTCTCTGCAGGCACTTGCTGACTTTTGCTGACACTTTAAAATTGATTGGCCTGGAATACTCATAGGTTTAGCGCAGTCAATGGACATATTCCAAAACGAATGATCTCGTCCACTGTGTTAGTGAAGATTAGGCCATTCAAGGGAAAACCCGACCGTTTCTTTTACAGCCATTTTGTATGAGTCAACCCGTTTTTTTTGGCCTGCAACCAGCTCAGTACGTTCAGAACCAGTTGTCTTGCCAGAAAGATCGCAGCGCTGTGTTGGATCTCCACTTGCAGTAAATGAGGGCAGAAGGCCTTTTTCAGTCTAGGCTAATCGATTCTCATGATCCTGACAAGCAAGCTGGGATTGCCTGGGCAGGAGTGTGTAAAGCGGAATTGGATCATCTCTCTCTTTTCTCTCCAAAGCAAAACCCCTTTCTGAGACACAAGGTCGGAGTGGTGGAAACGGTCTGTTCAAAACCTTCAGCTTTTGCAGAGGTTCCCCCTCCACACACAAACATACAAACACACACACGCACACACGCACACACACCCTGCGAGCAAGGTGGAGATTTTGATCTAACATCCCAATGATTACCTGTTAAGAGGGATTACAGCCAGGGCCCAGGAGATGCTTTAAGGGCAGAACTGGTTAGTTGTGTAGATCGGGGAGATGCCTGACGTTGTCATAGTAATGGATGAAGCAGTACACAGCGGTAGCAAGCAGATGGGAGACTAATGATGATGTGGGCGCAGATGAGGATGACAATGATAGTGATTATGGTAATATCCAAGGGCTCACAGTCAGATTCATTTCCTGCTAAATATATTTCTGCACACAACCCAAGGAGTTTGATTTATGTCAACTTTTTCTGTCTGTCACGTTTTTCCCCACCCCCTCAGTCTCTCCTCAATGCCAGACGTGTCAAATCTCTTATTCCATCAAATAACCATCTCACTTGTGGATGTAGCCTAGGAAATAATCGGAGATGAGTGAAAATGTAGACGTTGACATTCTCACTCGCTCTATCTGCACTGATGAAAGCCAAGGCTGTGCGCTGCCTCTTTCCGGCAGGGGCTCATTCAATGAGCAGTCCATGGTCAGGTTCACACTTTTATGTAAAAATAAAAATGAGAAGCTCCTTTAGGTAAAGCTGTGTGGAGGCTCAGCTCCCTGATGGCATTGCCTTTAGCTCAGATATTTTATCACCACACATCCCCAGCCTCCTTACCTTCTGCCAGCCAGATTAGTGCTTTTATCAATAAGCAGCTTAGCACCAAAGCATCCTTCAATAATGTGCCATGGTATTTTCTCTCCTGCCTCAACTCCTAGACGTGTCTTTCCCAGTCTTTCTCTGGTCTCTCTCTATTCCTTCCGTGGTTTCTCCCTCCCCTTGTCTGGTTTCTTGTGTTTTTCCTTCATTCCCACTGTTTCCCTCTTTTCCCCTCTACTGGCACTGAATGGTGAGAATGCTTTGTTTATTTCTTTCTTTATTTGCGCATTCATTTGCTTCTTTTATATTCGAAGAACCAGTGAGACAGACAGGATTTTTTAGGTCATGATAATGAAGTGGCTCATTGTCTCAGTGTGAAGGAAAATCAACTTTGCATGATGTAATTGCCCTGTCGTGGCCCTTGCATGTTAACTGGGAAACACATTTATTCGTCCGGTGCGTTGCCATGGTGAGCAGCAACAGTAGCTCTGCGGTAGCTGTTCCTGCATCTCGTCTGCAAATACTAACGTTATTAAAAATGAAAACGGCATAAATAAAGTAAGCAAACAATCTATTTCGGGCTGATGCCATTAGTTTGATTTGTTTTCACAAATCTTTAAAAATTACTTAACAGACATCGTCCCTCTTGGTCTTTACTAAGGAGGGTTTATTGTCATTTGCTGAGGGAAACCTGTTCGGAGAAACCCAGACGATCTGGGTCTTGCTCAGGCCTTCCAGTCGAAGCTGGCACTGGCAGACGGAAACCCTGCGATTCCCCCGGGGTGATTTTGTGAAGCTAACCCCTGGTCTCGTCTGAGTGTCAGTGGGGAGGTTTTAAACTGCAGGTCAGGCGTAGAGTGGAGAGAGAGCCAGGAAACAAAGACCTCTCAGACATCTCACCCCATTAGAGCAACAGAGAGCCACATACAATCCATTAAGCTCCATTAGGGAAGTGTACAATCACACAGACACCTTTAAGGCCACGCACCCTGAGCGGTGTGCCGTTACACGAACAATCAGGCTTCATTATTCAAATGCTCCATTCATAAATAATGCAGACTACAAACTACTAAAAGAAAATACGCTGTGTCGCATGTTTGACACGTGTCACAGTAGCAACAAGCCTAGATTAGCCTTGGGGCAAAATCCGTGCAATTTACAAGAGCACTAATGGCATTATGTTAAGTGTGTGTTTCATTAGTTAATACATTGTAGGTCAGAAATAACAGATTTTAAAGTGCAGCGTTACGTTTGTAAACGCCACAGACGATTTAAAAGTACATGTCGTTCCATTACGAGTTGACAACGAAAAAATTCCCCACCGTTCTGCCGCTGAGATGTTTGTATTTCGGTCACACATCTCACTGCTGGAACAGATAAACAAGAAACCAAAGAGAAATCGATCTTTCTAAAGTCGTCTTCTGAGGCCTGTCAATCAACCTTTTGGCAGCTCAGAGTCTGTCTGGCCAGAATTGAGATGTCAACGAACGCTCAACGTTGAACCAGAAGACCAAGTCCAAATGAAATGCAAACTAGCTCCGCCTCAAGGGGGACTCAAGGGGGCACCAGCTCGGCACTCATAATTTACCAGCAAATACTAATTGCTCCCTCCATTTGAATAGTCTCACCCTCGTCTCAGAAGGCGGTCATGGTTACAGGCAGAGATATTAAGTATCGAAAAAGCGCCAAAAAAGATTCAAGGCTCTGACATGGGTGAGAACATTAATTTCCTCGTGTACCGCTTGGGATAATAATCCACTTACCCGAAACCCTAAAAAAGAAAACACAGAGAAGTGCTTGTGAAGTGCGCTGTTGCATAATTCTCTCTCCCTGGCCGCCCGTACTGGCTGACATGAGGAATGATCATTATTTCTCCCCCTCTCTCTCTTTCTGTCTCTCTCTCTGCTCACCCCACTGGGGACACAGGATATTAGAATATTTCATGAATATTGAACCCTTTCTTGCTCTTGGGCTGCTGCAGGAAGATGTTCTGTGCTGTTTCATGTTGGCACTATAAAAGAACATGGCTTAATTGCGTAAATCTTTAAAAACGGGTTGAGAGAGGGAGAGGCCTCTGACGATGTGCATTGTTCTGATGTGTCGAGTTTCATTACAGTCAAAGGCGGGAGCGTCAAACTGAACGCATTCGAGGGCCAGAGATGAAATAGAGCCTTTGAATGCGTTTAGACAAAACAAAAACCAAAAAAAAACCCAGACCCTCAAATGCCCCATGCAATCAGATCTCGCTTGTGTTTTGGAACATTTTCTATTGACTATAAAGGATGCTACATATGTGACCTTATTTTGGTGTGGTAAACAACTGAAAAAAAAAAAAAAATGTTTCTATTAGAATGGGCAATATGTTTTTCACAGCTGGAGTCATGCATGTTTTTTTTTTTTTTAATATAGAGAATAATGCATTTTAGATACCTCGTTCAGTAGATACCACCTTATTTGCAAATCTAAATGGATTTATTGGCTTTCATTCATTGTGAGCAACATTAGTATTACTGACAACTTTTTATTCAAGTAGGTTTTGAATGATGCCAAAAGACTCAGATTCAGCTGCAGTCAGGTTTAGTTTTTCTATAAAAGCCACATAGGGTGCTGTATACAGTCAGTGACTTCATATTGGTCTGTGTGCACGGCGCATATTTCTATTTGTATGGATAGTGTTTCTTCCAACATCGATTCCGGAAGCTTTTCTCCTCATGTAAAAGTGATCTCTGGTGTTGGATGATACGGCTGAACTTGATCCGGATTCAATATTTTCTGCCATGTTGGAATCCCTTGTCTGACAGGCAGCAGAGAAACACAGAGGAAGGAGAAAGAGAGAGAGAGAGAGAGAGAGAGAGAGAGAGAGAGAGAGAGAGAGAGAGATAGAGAAAGTTAGACAGAGAGAGAGAGAGAGAGAGAGAAAGGGAAAAAGAGAAAGGGAGAGAACGAGAGAGAGAGTCTCTCATTTCCTTTTCTCTTTCTCTCTCTCTATCTCTCTCTCTCTCTCTCTCGCTCATTCTCTTTTTCCTTTCTCTCTCTCTGTCTCTCTCTCTTTCTCTCTCTCTCTCTCGCTCATTCTCTTTTTCCTTTCTCTCTCTCTGTCTCTCTCTCTTTCTCTCTCTCTCTCTCCCTCATTCTCTTTTTCCTTTCTCTCTCTCTGTCTCTCTCTCTTTCTCTCCTCTCTCTCTCTCTCTCTCTCTCTTTATGTCCCACAGCTTGGGATTCTCTGGGCGAGACACATTTAGAACTGATTATTTCTGCTTATTATCTCTGTTTTTAAGGCGTGTTCCAACACAAAGGCCGTGGAGGAGAGGAAAGGAGAGCAGTGGACAAAGCACTGGTGATAATTATCTGTCTAAAAGCACTTGTCTGAATGGTGAAACCCAATTAAAGTGCTTTAAAACAACCGAGAAAATTGGATAAACAGTTGGAGAGGTGACGAGTGGATAGTGAGGAAAAGGACAGGCGAGGGGAGACAGATGTAGTAATTTGCTCTCGTTTTTTGGTCCGTTTTCATCGTTTCAGTAGAGGAATCTCTGGAGGGCCTGCATGATAAGGGCACAAATCTCATATTACTATTATTTTGCTTCACATTATGACTGACTTTGCAATATATTAGATGTGCATCTGTGAATCAACTGAGGGTTACGATTAATAATAGGCCTGCGTTAGTTTGGAGAAAATAATACTTGGATTACGTGGATTAAAACACCCACAGAAACTCATCTTTGGACTCTGATTGGTCAGAACACTCATTATAACAAATGTTGTGACTGGTTAGAGGGCTTGTTTGCTAATTACATTCTTCTGTAGTGTCAGTTTGGTATGGCGTGGGGGCGAGGCACGTTAAGAAAACTTTTTTTTCTCCAGACAAGTAACTCAGTTTACAGTTTATTGTTTGGATCTTGCGATATAAATACTCATTTTAAACATGTATAGATTTAAGGGATTAAAACTTCCAACACCATCAGTTTAGTAACTCGCTACAGTTTAGTAAATCTTCAAGATAAAAAAAATACAAACTAATGCGGTGTGACTGGCCTCGTTTGCTGAGGTGAAAACAGATGATTAGCTTTTAGACTTTTTACATTTAGACCATTTAATCTTTGGATGAACTTTTCTTTGGGTAAATTTCAAACCCCGTCACCTGTTATGAATTTATCGTTTGGATTTAAGGCAGTGTGGATTTAAGACAGGTTGAAATGGTCTGGCACAATTTTTAAAAATATTTTTCAATAAATCACATCTATAACGATCTATAATCTATAATAAATCTATTATCTTTTCTTAAAAGTATCTTAAGTAACTTTAATGAAAAATTATCTTTAATGAAAGCTTATCTCCATCCACACTAGGCATGTCACAAATAAGAAAAATATCAGCATTATAAATATCATGAAATATTACACACACACACACACACACACACACACACACACACACCCATACCTAATCATATTCTGAATGATTTTACAGAAGATTTTCCAAAAGTATTGCTAACAGCCGGATCTGTGATAGATCTTACAGTACAAGATGACCTGAAAACCATTTTTAATAGCAACTGATCCTTTCTCTCGAGTCTGCTTTCGCAACGAAATAAACACTTTGATTCAAACATCATCCGAAGGCTTGATTTTTTTTAAATATGCAAATGTATGCATATTTAAGCAGATAACATCTCATTTGCATAACTAAAGGCATAAATTCCAGTACAAAAAATACTTCTGAGATTATCAGTCATCAACTGGCAGGGATTTATTGTGATATCTGTTATGAGACCTTATTCACCTGTAGGCTCTCGCCTTAACACATTACAGCAATAGTGGGATGCTGAGTGTCTCCCCAATGAATTCAGTGTTCTTTAGGGGGCTTTTTGAATACTTTGAATAATTCCTAAATCAAGTATCAAAATTGCCTTAAATACCCATATCTATTCAATACTGTGAGCCAGGAAACACCGTTTATACTTTATTTGAATGCTGCTCCTACACCTATACCAATATGTCAGGCATAATCATCCATGACTCATTGTTTTTCAAAGCCAGTCACCTCTTACTATTAGTACTTTATTTGATTCATATTCTTTAGAAGGACAGCTGATTTAAAGGGCAGTATTTAAAGTGCCAGTTTCACTCATTAAAGAGCAAATAACGTAAGCTGTATTGCAATGTTGGCTAATTAGAAATACTAGAAATGCACTCTTTTCATTTGTTTTAAAAATAGCTTAAACAGTTTCAGCAGCAGGGGAAAATGGTTTTGCTGTAACTGAGTGGTGCACATGGACAGTACACTGGCAGTCAGAGTTGATAGGTTATTAAAAACATATGAAATGAAGTGACACTTGACTGCAAAACCATCTCTAAAATGTATTTGTTGAATATTTATTCATGCATTATGTGTCTTTGACCCACCTCTGTGTATTAGTCCCAGTGGCAAAGTTTACAGCCTGAACAAGAGCACTTAATTTTCTTTCTTTTTTTTTTTTTTTTAAAAACAAGAGCTCCAATGCTAGGGAAACTCGCCCAGAGGTAGCCTGTTGATGCTCAGTAGCATGCATGATGCCAGATGGTCCCCCTGCAGCCTGTTTCTCAGGTCTGTCTTCACCTACAAATCACAACAATAAACAATAACAAAATGAATGGGGTGTGGGAGACTGAGAGAAACCAAACGGTGTCTAATTTAAGAGCTTCCTATTAATGAAACCTCTAATCCTGTTCATAGTTGAGAAGGTCTCTCTCACAGTTCATACTGGAGATTGGCCAGCTGGCCCAAGCGAGTGTAGAGCTGTCCCATTCATCTTACTGGGATGCCAGTTTCCCCATTATGGTGTGCTGGACGTTGGCAATTATTTTACCAGCGTCACAGTATTATGATTCACAGAGTTCACTAACGGAAGCCTTATCTAGCTGCACCATTATTTCACAATATATTATTAATAGTAATAAGAATTGGCTTGCCATGAACATCAATAGAGAAAACACTGCAGATTTTTTTAAAGTGTAAAATCTAACTTGGCTAGTCCTCTCCCTTTCTTATCCTCTCCTTTCTCTCTCACCCTCTCGCCTCGGCCAGTTCTTGCCACGTCTCTCCACTTTCTGTATCTGTGGCTTCAGATTAAAAGCCCTCTGCCAAATCATGTAATTGCCGCATGTAACTTCTGAAGCCGTAATTTCCCAGCAGTGGGTTGACACTACGTAATGTGTGTAACGGAAATGCAGACAATTCACAAATGATATATCGTGCAGTTTATTAGTGAACCAAATTAACTCCACTGCCTCCACAGTGTTTACATTAACACCCAATCAACTTCCTTTATGATTATATATTACACTAATATGAGACAGATAAATAATAGATGGCAGTAACACATCATTATCAGCATCACATGTGCGGGTGCAGTCACGATGCAAAGCAGATGCCCTTTTCAGGATTCACCAGCATGGCTTGCAGTTTGCTCATTATCCATTACACGGTTGGGTACGCAAAAGAATTCAGGTTAATTATCTCGCTGAAGCAAACGCAGTGTTGTCCTGGGCGGGGGGCGGGACCTGCGACCTACAGGTCATCTGCCACATTTCTCCGAGGCCACCATCAAGAATCGGGGAGAGACAGAATGTGAAAGAGACAGAATCGCATTTTTATCTCCTTTATTGTCAAAGATTCAGGAATAATCAAGATTTACTTCATTAAATCCCAAAAGACAAGGAGTTTTGATGATGGACGATGTGAAGATTTATTACTGTTATCACAGTGAATTACATCACAGTAATATTTTCTATTATGACATAAAAAGTCTTCATTGCTTAAAAAACACTGGACAATCACGTGTTATTTACATGAGGTTTAACAATGGCTACTATGTGAAATTAAATTTGTTTCAGGTAAAAAAATTTGATATTATGTATTGTAATGCTGTATATTTGCTGTAATTGTCTTAGTGAATACATAAAAGACCAAGCTTGGCACATTGCCAGGTGTGTCGCCAGCGTTGGAGCCGATTTGTCGTGTAGTGTTCATAGGTAAAAATCTAGTGGATCAAATTAAATCATGGATTTTGTGAACCGTTACACCAATTTTAGATATATAAGCTGCACGATGTAGCTTAATGTATCCACATCAGTGGCATTTCATTGAACTGAATTGAGTGGAGTTGAAAGACAGAGAGATAGAGACTGTGAGAGAGAAACAGTGATTGTCAGACAGTGAGAGAGAGAGGCAGGAAGAGACTGAGACCAAGAGAGATATGGAGTGTGTGACAGAGAGGAGAGAGAGAGAGAGAGAGAGAGAGAGAGAGAGAGAGAGAGCGAGAGAGAGCGTTTACTGCAGCAGCTATGCTCTGCCATTCATTACACGCTCCTGCTCAGGGTGGACACAAGGCCAATAAATGAGTTTGTCCAATTCTGCCTGCGATGCATTCAGGAGTGCTACATCAGCGTCCACTCGCACATCCACATCCTGCCTGCCAGAGAGAGAGAGAGAGAGAGAGAGAGAGAGAGAGAGAGAGAGAGAGAGAGAGAGAGAGAGCG
>JBBJLS010000036.1:16807660-16818146 GCA_037577275.1 Bryconaethiops microstoma | reverse complement strand
GCAAATAGGAATGATTTTGGGAATCCGAACGGACCTAAAACTGAAAGGGTTTTGTATGATTTAATATCAGACAGTAACAAAAATAAGTTATATGTCTTTTTATACAGTGTATGTAAACTTTTGGTTTCAACTATACATATGATATGCTGTTTTGATACACCCTTTGTGTATGAATTTTAACTAATAGCTGCGTTTTGGGTTTAGCTGTAGCTCTACCTCCCTCGTTATTCAGTCTTTGCTGCAGTTTTAACACTTTTCCATCTTAAAAACGTTCCATAGATCGATGCAAGCTCAGCTGGCATGCTGATAAAGTTCGCGTTAAGCCGTGACTAATTTTTTTTACAATAAATGGGGACAACATGCATTTAAAAACTATTTGCAGTGCAGATGATTGTGGCGAATGAAAACCGGTGCCTCAGAATTGTCTTTTTCTTGGCTGAATTTTGATAATCCTCTTTTTTTTCTTTTGAAATGGGATCAGTGCTTATGACATTTGAAACGGTTTGCAGCCCCGGTGTCCATTAATGTTAAACTTGTAGCTCCAGTTCTAAACTAAAGAAGCTAAATTTGGTGCTTAACATGTCTGACCGACTACTTCTGAGGTAAGTGGGAAACTTTGTAAAATCGAAGTGCTCCTTTAAGGTGAAGTGAATGGCAGGCACGGAGTTTAAAGTGTGAACATGCTTTGTAGAACATGACACCCTCCGTCCTTAATGCAGTGATTCGAGCTTCTCGCACAATTTTCTCATGGGATGTTTTTTTAGCCGCTTTTACAAATTTGCATGAGGAGTCCAGAGCCTCTCGGGGTACAGTATAATCGCTTTGTATCTCCATTTCTGTCATTTTTCCCTTTTTTTTTTTTTACATAATTTAAACACACCAGCTGCTGTCTACACTCTGCCAACATTTCATGATAAATGAACCAATAGCAGAATTACTTTCAAAAATGTCTCTTTTCATTAACTTCCCTTGAAAGTTAGGAAGGTTTTCTCCTTCTCCTTCTTTTGGAGATCAGAGATTTAGTTACGATGATATGTGTGTGTTGTTATGTTGTCCAGCTTCGTGGATAGATCTGTTTTCCTTTAAAGAGCAAGAGGAATTTTGCGACACGGCTTTGGTGCAGCCGCCGCTGGTGGGACGAGCCGGTGGTTCTAGCTGCACATCACAGAGAGGAAAAAACGAGTTCAGGCACTGGGATCTTTGATTTTGACAGAGTTTTGATCTGAAGAGCAAGCAAGGATGACAGTGCTGCAGAACGCCCACCGGCTGAGCACGTAGGCCAGTGGAGACTGGGGAAAGGGGAAGCGCTGAGCTGAGGTAGACCTAATTAAAACGTGATTCTCATCTCGGGAAGATTACGGAAAAACGCCCTTGCCGCGAGACAGATGAAAAAGCGCATCCGAAAAGACAAGATGTCTCCTCCCCGCCACCCTCTAACTGCCACCTGTGTCACACTGTCCCGCCTCCCCCCTCCTTCTACCTATTTATTTTTTGACTGTTGAATATGAGTGACAGGGTGACAGGCAGGGCTGGCAGAGCCTTTTTGTTCACCGGCGCGTGGATGATTGACATGTGGAGAGGCGTGGGTGGGGGGGCTGAGAGCGATGTGTGACACTACGTTTAAAGCAGTATGTGAACTTCAATCTGAGAGCTTTTCTCCCTATGCCGAGACTCGCTGGGGCCTTTGGTTGGGTGAAATCTTCAACCTCGCTGACCCTCACAATGAATGGAGGACAATTCACAGCAATGCGTTACGCACAATTTCAGGGTTTGGGATTTCTCCAACCACCCCAGACTGTTTTCTCTTCCCCCTTTTTTTTCCCCGTGCTTTGGAATAAGGATGTCTGGAGAGCATCCGAGGTCTTTGCCACAGTGCAGACTGTCATTTTGTCAACCAGCATAACCGTCTTCCCCAAACGTAGCCTCCCCCTGGGTCTTTATCTGTGTCGCCGAATCAGTGCTTTCCTTGCTCTGCGTGTAATGATCTCCTCTACATCCATTTACCTTGCAACCCTTTGTCAATACAGCCCACAGCACAACACTGTATTTCTAATTGTTCCAGGACACTTTTAATGTCTGTCCTAATATTGTATTTTAGATCATGTAGATTTTTAGTACTGATAAATCACTGAATTCTGAATTGTCCCTTGGGAATAAATAACGAATTTCCCACTTGTGGGACTAATAAAGGTTTATCTTAATAAAGTTTCATTCCATCCATCCATCCATCCATCCATCCGTCCATCCATCCATCCCTCCCTCCCAAGCATTAGCATGAGCCCTTTATTTAAACTGCTGGGCAATTGCTTGATTTATCAAATTTGCTTAATATATTGGAACACGTGTTGGTGGACGTGTTCCTTGTTCAGTAATGCCCACATTTGATTCTTCAAATTGGTTTATTATCTATAGATTACTATAGAAACTCTGTTATGTGAAAATCTCGAAAATCACCAAAAATCTCATTGTTGGTTATAATAACGTTCAATAAACATGTTATTTTGAAGTAATCATCGAAACTTGATTCTGTATAATTTAGATCACTTGTTTCTGGTTCCAGTCCAAGTGACTTTTGGACTTTAGAGCTTGTTTAATAAATGGTTCATATTTTGAAGGTTTTGGTAATTACAGGCGTAAATTTCCACAAGTTCATTTGAAGATTATTTCATGGCTTTTTGGTTGCCAAAAGTATGTGAGCTGGTAATACTTTTAATCGCAAAATTTTGGGAAAAAAAAGTCTTTAATGTTCTATACATAAGTGCTGCGTCAAAATGTACCATTCACTTCCAGGTAATAGTGGAAGTCCATATATGGGCATTATCTGCACAAATAGCCTGTTTTGAAATCACTCATATTTGTGATTTCACAAAAAGTCTACAGCATTTATATAGAGTGATACAATAAATGGGAGTAAATGAGAATAGAGTTTAATTCAAAAGACATTAATTAAAAGCCTGTAATATTAGTGGAGGAGGCTTTCATCCTGTTAGCTAGGTGATAGTTATGGTTAGGAAATTAAGCCAATCAGCCCCTCAGCGTAAACAGAACCGGGTCCTTACTTCATATACATTTACTGGGTGGTCCATGTAAGCAGGGGAACAGTCAGAAATGATTGAGTTGGTGCATTAATACAGAATTCTGCTTTTAGGAGGTGGTGACAGGTGCATATATGAAGAAAAAAAAAAAAAAACTATCCAAATGCTGCTCAGCCAATCAGATTTTAGGCCCATAACTATTTGTTTTATAATTAAAAATATGAAGCACCTCTTGAGGTATTAGTGGCTTAATAAACTCAAATTAGCCTTAATACTAATCTGCAGAATAACCCTCTGAAATAAAGTCTACCAACTGTACACTAATAAGATGTGAATGTGAGTGATTTAATTCTCAACAGTTTACATCACAAAGTCTTAATTTATTTTGCATTATTATAATGAAAAATTCTGTTATTAGTGATTTTCTCACCACAGATGTCTATGTACTAATGCAGGTCATAATGAGTTGAGCTTAAAGCCACCCGTGTCTAATTTTGGCTTAATTGAACAAAGAACAAGATCGTAAACCATTATGTGTTACAATAAAGTGTTACATAGAATTCATTAACTGTTAACGATGCTCCGTTCCACCTGTGATTCATTTTTCACATCAAGGACTAAAAGTTGAGTAAACACTTTCCCAGTCACTCTTCATGCTAATGGATTTTCACTTGAATCTCACTTAGCCTTAAGTTATTGTTTTCCTTTTGTAAAGGCTGATTTTTGTCTTTTGCTTAGACTTAGACTTAGTCTTAACTTGTCTTTGAGATTAGCTGTAACCACAAGCCTGTTACGTCCCACCTAACTGAATAACTTAGAATCTTTAGCATTAGCCATTAGCTTTTGCTCTTGGCTTTTGCCGTGAGCCATGAAAAGCTCATTTCTTAAATGTGTGGTGTTTTTATAGTGCATTTTACATCAGAACAGCTAGTTGCCTTGTGTCAAAGCCCATGACTTACTGGAAAAGAACAAAAAAAAAACTCTCCTGCACACTACAAAACCAAACCCCTTAATTTTACCCCTTAAAATTGCCTTAATTTTGAAAATAAATAAATTAATTAAGGGAAAAAGTGCACAGATTAAGGCTGAAAATCACTAGTTGTGCAACCAAAGTTAAAATAATACTGCAAATGTATGAGGGCAATATGGCCACATACTTCTAATTGGAGACCAAGTGTGATGGGTGTATTTAACATGCACATCAACATTTTACCTAATAAATGATTAATTCGTATCCAATGCCTTAGACACACAGTCAGAGTAATGTCCATTAAAACATTGATTATATTAAGTGCAGCAGGCCAGAGGTGCCGCTCCTTCAGATCTGTTAGCTTTTGTTCCAGCCCTAATCAAACACGGCTGGCTCTGATATTTAGACGCTCTCTGAGACATTGATTAGCTGGATTAAATGTGACTTATTACGTTCGGCGCTAAACTCTGCAGGAGAGTGTGTCTCCAGGAGTAGGACTGGGCACCCCTGCTGTCTGCAATTATACAGCCACATCACTCAAATATCTGTAATTACGTGACTTTTTTCATGGTGTTGGTGATAGCATCTGTGCAGGAAGCTGTTTACCTTTCACGCGGTCTTGCTGAATGAGATTTTTATTATTTTTTTCTTTTCTTGCTAAAGCTGTGCATACCATGTGTACACTCACTGGTCACATGTCCTGTATCCACACTCATTGTCCATTTTATCAGTTGACCGTACAGGTGACTATAATTTAGCTCATAGACTGTAGTTTATGTGTAAAAAGTGTAAAGTGAAGTGTGAAGTGATGTTTGCTTCCATCATTTGTTTCCTCATTCATCAATTGCTAGGACCCCGGCACCCCACCCCACAGGACCACCAGTGAGAAGGTATCATTTAGATCAGGGGTGTCAAACTCCAGTCCTGGAGGGCCATGGTGCAGCACGTTTTGGTGATTCCCTGCTCAGAAACTCCTGGTTCACCTTGCCAGTTAATTGCCAGGTTTAGTGAATGTGTTTGATTAGGAGAACCATCAAACTGTGCTGGACACCGACCCTCCAGGACCAGAGTTTGACACCCCTGATATAGATCATGAATCGATCTCAGGACAACAGTGACATGGACATGGTAGTGGCATGTTAGTGTGTCTCTGTGTATGTGTTCATGTAAGATCACCGACCGCTACAGTCTGTAATTACAAACTACAAAGTGCACCTAAATGGTTATGACTGTTGACAAAATATAGGTGGACTGAAATGGCTCATCGGTGTACAGTGTTTGAAAGTTTGGACGCCCTGATCAAGTAAGATCATGTCACAACAACATCATTGACAGAAGTTTTTAAAGTTACAGCTGATGTATAAGCTGAATAAATTTATATCGTATCCTCAAAACAAACAAACAAAAAAATATGTGAAAATGGTTTTATATTTAAGGCGCATGGCAGACGCTCTCATCCAGAGCTACATACTCTGGTGCTTTGTAGTCTGCAAGGAAAACATGTCACACTAATAAACCTAGACTTACATTAAGAGATGCTAACAAACCAAGATTCTATCAGAGATGAAGTTAGTACTCCACCAGGTCCCTCTCAGATCACACAGAGAAGACACAGAAGAAGGTTTTTGTGTGTGTGTGTGTGTGTATGTGTGTGTGTGTGTGTGTGTTAGTTAAGTTAGTTTAGGTCCTGAACATGTAGTTCTTGTCCTAAGTGCTCAGATAAGAGGTGTCAGTTTGAAAATATTGAGGGCAGCAGTTCTAATGGTCTTATGGCACTTTTCTACTGGCACAAGGAACCACACCGTGCTGTGAACAAGTGTTCCATTATGAATAAAACGAGCCGTACCCAAGCCGTCATGACCCTGCTTGATGACAGGGCATCACTGCTTTTTGATTGGTCAAAATGTTGTCATGACAACAAATGGACTTGGAAAGAGGACTTTTTTTTTTTTTTTACTGTTCGTACAACCCCCCGCCCCAACCGCCCCCCCGCCCCCGCAAAAAAACAAAAACAAAACAGCAATGTATATATTCACAACCGGGAAGTCAATGAAGTACAAAGATAGAGATAAATTTCAGTGTGCTGGGTTAGGTACTCATCGCATCGCAGTGCCGTAAAAAGTTCAAACTCGAACAAAACTATAAAACATAAAAGACCACAATAAGAAAAGCAGGTCTGACAGAAAAACGTTCCGCTGGTTCGACTCCAGGGGCACGGGTTTTGGGTCGACCGGCCATAAACTGTGTGGAGAGAGTCAGAAACTCCATTACCGGACTGAGATACACCGGAACATCAAAGTGTGCTAGAGCTTCAGTTCCATCGCAGTACAGTTTAGGTACAGCAGGGTTCCTCTATAACTATAGAAAAGTGACTTTAGGTGCCAAAAACGAGAAAAGCCATGGTGCATGTCTTTACCACACGAGATGGGGTCCGATGAGTTGGGCTGTTCTTGAGGCTCCGAGAGTGTGAGTTGTGAACCTGTGAGCTGTTAGGTAAGACGGTTTATAAAGTGTCGGAACTAATCTTCATCAGTTGGTCTGGAATGAGATGAAGGCGTTTGAGGATGTGGTTAGATAGGCGCCCCTGAGCATGGAACCCAGCACGGAAGGTGGAGCTTGCGTGTGTTTATTTGCTCTGCTTGGTGAAGTGTTAACCTACATATTAAAGCCATTCCACTGTTTACATTACAGCAGTGCCCCGGAGCCAGCGTGGGGTTAGAGCACCCAAACAGGTGATAACATGCCCACGTTGTCCGGGTTTGCAGCGGATGCTGGAGCAGAAAAGCCTTTGAAGCGTGTTACCATAGTACCAACGTGATCCCCCCTTTGATCCTGGATCAGATTGATGCATGATGTAATACGGTAGCTGGCTGTAGGAGTGGAGGAGGCTGCATTTTTTGGCCTTATTTTACGTGATTCACTGATGCAGGAATCTCATACATGTAAGCAATCTCTCTGAGTCTGTCTCTCTTTCTTTCTTTCTCTCTCTCTTTCTCTCTCTGACTCTGTCTCTCTTTCTTTCTCTCTCTCTCTCTCTCTCTCTCTCTCTCTGTCTCTCACTCATTCACTCATAGCATCTCTATATATCTCCCTCCTTTTTTGTGCCTCTCTCTTCTGAGCCAAGGCTAAGACAGCCTTCCTAATATCAGCGCCCCTCAATTTGATTCTCATGTAACATGATCTGTTGCTATTGATTTCTCCAGGTCTCTATTTGGCGCACGAAGCATTAGCTCTTGTTTTCATCTCCTTCTCTGCCAGACTCTGTTCTGCTTTCTCTTTACTTGCTTGTTTTCGGCCGTTTTTTTTTAATTTTTTATTTCTTGTTCTTTCCCTGATACCTTGAGTATCAACAGATATTCATCATATGATCAAACCTAGACTTATTTCTCTAATTTAGACAGCAGGTGGTAAAGGTGAATACTGACCAAAAAGACAATTATCCCTGCACAGTTACCAAATTTTGATTTGTAAGAAGCAGCTCTACAATGAATATCCAGGGTCGAGACTTGTGTTCACATTACCAGGCTGATCTGGCACAAATCCAATTTTTTGGCCTCAATGTGACACAGATCTGATCTTTTTAGAGCAGCATCGACACACAAATCTCATATTTCAGTGCAGCATGATTGAGCAGGGAAAACATTAGTTCAACTGAGGGAGCAGGCAAAAGACTGAAATGCGTGGAGCAAGGAGCCTCTAGAACAAGGGTTAAGGAACATTCACTACAAAACTACAACATAATAAAGAAAAGGCTATAAGTATGTTAGTATGTGAAGCAAAACTGCCATATGTTTTATTAGACCTAAATTGAGTAAATAAATTGCTATTAGCTTGTTTTTGGCATTGCAAATCAGACAGGGGAGCTAGAAATGCACATTTTAGCAATAATTCAAGATTATTTGCCAAGTCATTTATTCAACTGCTTCAAACAGAGACGTTTGATAATGATAGCAATGAGATATTCAACAGCTGAATCGGGTGCTGCAGGAAGCTACAAGGCCACAGATGTTCAGTTTATTTGATTAACATTGAAACATAAAATTATTTTTGTCATGTCGTTCGCTTGTATTGCACAGGTTTGGTGTTTTCATGCACTAACACACCAAAAGCACTTAGCTAATGTGCAAAAAAAAAAGAAAAGAGGGGAAAAAAGTGCAGTGCTGAATGTGGGAAACACTAGTTTTACACATTATTCTCTCCAAGCTTTTAGTGTGATTGCTCTTGAACCGTTTTTTAATCTAGCACCGCATTCACACCCCTACCAGCATTAAATTACAGCAAAATGTGAGGTCAGACACGCAGCTGTATTCTGTATATATTCTAATGCAAAGGGTATTTTTGCAGTAGGATCCCATATCATGATGACGCACGGACGACACCTCAGCACAGTGCAATTATTAGTTCAGTGTTAATTAGCACTTGTATCTGATTCAATTCCTCCAATCAGTATTTCATTTAAAATGACGGCCGGTAGCTGGGAGTATCTAAGTGCAGTTTTGATTGCAATGCTAGATGAATGTCACATCCTAGCAATAAAAAAGTAAATGAGCTGATTCCGTGATTAGCATTATTTAACCAGATAAGTTCAGTGAGAACGCGTAAACATTCTCTTTATCCCTTTTTCAAATTTTTTCAAATGGCATTTTTCTGCGATGTTGAATTTGTTTTGTAAAGGACATGAAAGAGTCGACTTTGTCTCGAACTGCAGTTTTAAACATGTACATGCACAGCATCAATAGGAACACACTCCGCCCTGTTTTGTTCTGTTTATTCGGACAATCTAGTAGTAGTACTACTACTGGTAGTACCATAGTGGTGGTAGTAGCCTAGTGGGTAAAACATTTGTCTGTGAACCCGATGACCGAAGTCTCAGGTTTGAACCCCCGCCCCCCCCCAAATTTTCTACCATTGTGTCCTAGAGCACAACACTTAACTCGAGGCTGAATGTTCCTGTGACTAATGATTGTAAGTCGCTCTGGAAAAGAGTGTCAGCCGAATGCCCCCTTTACAATCTAAATTCCTCTTTTCCTTACTTTTCCTTGCCCCGTGTCTCCCATTAGAATCACTAGGCCCTTGTTTGTCCCACCTTGACTATGAGGCTGGCGTCCATCCACCCTCATGATTACACCTGGCTCATGCTTTCACTGTGTGTCTAGGTCCCTTGTGCCATGGAAGTCTACTAAGCTCTTTGGGGCCTAGTGTGTTTGGCACACGCCAGCCTCACTGCTTCGAACTGTGCGGCTTCCCCCTTCTGCTTGTGGGTATCCCCTTTGTCTCTTGCCTTGGACCGTTTGCGGTCCCATCAGGATCCTCATTAAGTCTGTGATGGACCCCTCCTGTGAGATGTGATGGCCTCGCCCATCAGCGAGCACTTGGTCCCTAGTGTGGCTGGTCTGGTGGTCGGCTGGCCCCTGTTCTAGAGTCTCATCGACATGGCCCTTGTATGTGTCCTTGTCAGATGTGTGTGTTCCTTTAAGTGTTATGTTAACATCAGGGCCTTGGTCCATCCAAACTCTGATGAAGTAAGAGCCATAGTCTGTCTGAATCCTGCATATTTTAAGGAGAGCGCCTTAGTCCATCAATTCCCTGTTCAAATCCTGTGCCTGTTTCGGTAAAGGTTGTCTTTCTGTTCCCTGTTTTGTTTTTAAAGTAAAGTAAAATGACCACGTGAACACACCACAGCACACAGTGTGAACAATGTGAAATTCTTTCTCTGCATTTAACCCATTCACTAAGTGAAGCAGGGGGCTGCCACCGATGAAGGGTGCCCGGGGAGCTGTGTGTGGGGACAGTATCTTGCTCAAGGGTACCTCAGTGATGACACTAGCGGTGTTGGGCTTTGAACCCACAACCTTCTGGCAACTCCCTAACCACTAGGCCACCCAGCTGCATGAGCCAGTGCTCCATCTGTTTTTCCCACAGATTTCCCTGTTTTTTCTCAATAAAAGCAGATCCCCAAGCTCCTGCTTATGCATCCCATTTACTACTCACACAACCCATATGACAACACTTCACAATACAGTTTTATTGTTTTTTTCATGAAACATTTCCGTAGCATTCCATAGATACTACTGCAGTGCATCCATCAATAAGTGTGGCATGGAGCTTCTTTTATACAGGGGTAGCTCACAGAAAACTCCGGTTCCACACGCTGATACATTTCACAATGTCCAGTGCACAGATACGCTCTTGTTTTTTCTCAGAAATGGTGTAACCTTCTGGCTCACTAGCAGCCTGGAGCTGTAGGAAACTGTGCTCAATGTTAAACCACTTCTTGCCTCATTTCAGCTATTTCTCCATAACTGAGCTTTTCTCCATGAAGTCTGATGTGCAGAGCTAGTAAATGAATATATCGACATATTTTTCATTTCCCATTTGGTAAAATGTAATATTCATCTAATCTTTAAGAATGAGACACATTTTTCTTAAATGTCTAAATGAAAAATACATTCTGTTATAATAATAATAATAATAATAATAA
>JBBJLS010000036.1:16779400-16791411 GCA_037577275.1 Bryconaethiops microstoma | reverse complement strand
CTCCCTGGAGCAACTTGGGGTTAAGGGTCTTGCTCAGGAACCCAGTGGCGGTGTGCTGGAGGTAGGATTCGAACCCATGACCTCTTGGTCCAGAGGCACCACCACCCCAGAATATATTGGGAAGAAAATGAAACGTGCCTCGTTCAAAAATCATTTCTTATTTTGTAATAAACAATTACAAACAAATGTGCAGATTTTGTTTTGCGTGTTTTCTGAAGTGAAACATTTTTACCTGGTCAACAAAACATGTCATGTGACTGAGGGGGTGTGGCTCGTGGCACCACCTGATGTTTTCAGAGGCTGAGAGGAATAAACGCCTGAAATGACTTTTATCCTGATGGACTGAAGGCTGTTCAGATGAAGGAGGTGTTTGAGGATGATGCAACGTGTCATGAACTTATTAAACAGAAAAATAAAGATCATGTCACAGCTTTACAAAAATACACAATGAGTTCTGCAGTGAAGTACATTTATATATTCATATACATTCATCGAGTTCACCTCTGGGTTCCAGAATTCTGACAGTTTGATGCTAAAGTGACAAGAATAGCAACATTTTTTATTTCTTTGTACAAAAGAGAACGTAAAATATCTCTTCTACTCACGCTCTCTTTCTCACACACACACACACACACACACACACACACACACACACACACACACACACACACACACACACACTGTCTCTCCCACTCTTTTGTTTTTCTCTCACGCACACCATCCCTCTCTTTGTCTCTCTTTCTCGCGCTCTCTCTCTTACAGACACACATTCTGTCTCTATCTCTCTCTTTCTCTCTCTCTCTCTCTCTCTCTCTCTCTCTCACACACACACGCATTCTATATCTTTCATTCTCTTTCTCTCCATCTCTCTCTCTCTGTCTCTCTCATACACACACACATTCTGTATCTCTCTCTCACACACTCGGTATCTCTCTCTTTCTCCCTCTCTTTCTCCCTCTCTCCCTCCCTCCCTCCCTGGCCCCGGCAGTGTGCCATGCTGTGGAGTGAGGGATGAAGTGCTCCATGGCCCAGGCTGATGCTGCAACATGTGCACTCTGTTTGCAAACCTGGATGGTTTGAGGCTTTTGTTGTTCTGGGAGAGAGAAAGTGTAGAGGAGTTTTTTCTCCTCAAGCCCAGTCACCTGCTCGCTCAATCCCATTAGCTACCGCTTACAACCCCTGGCAGCCCCAGTCTCTCCCTTCTTCCACTGACACACACACACACACAGTCCCTCCCCCCTGTACCACGCAAACCCCTCGATCATACACACTACATCTCTCTTGCTCACAGTAGCCGCCACCCACCCTGAGTCTATCACAGTTTCCATCTTTATCCATCCAGCACCCTTCACCTTCAGCATATTCCATCTCTGACACACACGTGCACACGCACGCACACACACACACACACACAGACACAAATAGCCAACATCCATACACACACTATTTCCGACAATCGCTCAGGCACACACACGTTCTTGCTGGTGGGAGGCTAATGTAGTTTTTTTTTTCTAGAGGTGAGAGCTGATTTACCCTGGCTTTGCTTCTGCCGGCCAAAAAAAACCTGCTTGTGTGTAAAGCATCTTCCTTTTACCACCCTTCTTTGATGTATTTACCGTGTCCACCTGCCTATTTCCTGCTGGCTTCTCCGACCCAGTCCGAAGAGAGTGTTTACGCTGTTGGCAGAAAGGTCGATGCAGTAGTTTGTTTGCTTATTTATTTATTTATTTACTCCTTTTTTGTCGTTCCTGAGTTTTTCTAACGACTCCATTAAACTTCTTGGACGTTCAAGGCCAGTAGAGGTGGGTCTCCTGGGCATCTCCCACCCCCCAGCGCCCCTGCTGCCTCAGGGCCACCATCTGTGGAGCTCGACAGTATTTAAGACTCTGCTCTTCTCTCTCGCTTTAATTTCCCCTCTCTGGAAAACTATCAAAGCTCACACACTCTAGTGTGAGGACACGTGTGTCTGAGGAGCGTGCCGTGCCCCCCGACTGCTTGCTGTTTACGTACACAGGGTGAGGACGCATGTGTGAATATTTGTGAGCACACTCTGAATGTTTGAGGACACGTTCTGAGTGAAGTGGAACCAAATATATTATTCAGAGTGAACAAATCATTCGTTCTAAACAGACATGAGAAGGCACTGCATTATTCATTCTTTTGTTTGTAAGTTTGTCCAGAACAAACATAACCTAAAAAAATATATAGTTATTTGCATTATGTTATGTCATTGAACATGAATATTTGCATAGATTTACATAGTTAATCTCAATTATTTGCATATTTGATGTAGCAAATCACTTCATGAGGCTTTTAAGGTGTAGTTCAATGCAGTTCATTGCATTATTTTGTGTTATTACTATGATTAATCATTTTATTTTGAGTGTTTAATTGCTTTTGATCAAAAAGTCAGATTTTTTATTTATAAAGCAGTGCACTGTGAGAGAGAGAGAGAGAGAGAGAGAGAGAGAGAGAGAGAGAGAGAGGCATTGCTTTTTTTTAGTTTGCTGCTTCATGATTCATCCAGTCCCCACAGTGGTGCAGTGGGTAGTGCTGATCCCTCACACCTCCAAGGTTGGTGGTTTGAATCTGGGTACCGGCCTTATGTGTGTATATGTAGTTTGTATGTTCTCCTTGGTGGCATGGGTGTCCTCCAGGGTCTCTGGTTTCTCCCAAAGACATGTGCATCAGGTGAATTGGGGATTCAAAATAGTGTGTGTGTCTGTCCTGCAGTGGCCTGGTGCGTCCGTAGACCCCGGGATAGGTTCTGGGTACCCATGACCGTAGTAATGATTAAGCCAGACCTATTCAACCAGTGGGCCGGCTATGGCCCTTTTGAATTTTTTTAAGAGCCACAACACTGTCAGTAAATCATAGTGTGTGATTCATGTGATATAATAAAATTATGGGTTTTGGATCATGATTGGCTGGGAGTCCCCCGCTACTTTAGCCAGAATTGGTTATCCACTGTGTTGTATACAATTAGCCAATCCGAGCACAGAAGTTACCGTACTATTAGCCAATCGTTAAAACGGCTATTTTTTACGGTTAAAGCGGCACTGACATAAAGTCCATAATCAAAAAAGATACGTAGATACGTCTAAGCCAGCTGCTTCACCCACTTCACAGGAGGGGGAGGGGCTGATGCAGACACTAAATGTGTTAAAAGTAGCAAAATATAAATATGGACCTTGGTTAAAAAACTCCTTATGTAAGTATTAAAGTTAAAGAAAACAGATATGTGTCATTCGTTCATACTAATATAATATCTATTATCACCAAGAGTAATTTTTTTGCCATTGGTTGACAAATATTCTGTGTGGCCCCCGAACTCCCAGCGATTTTTATATATTGACCCACTTGCTATTGAAGTTGAATAGCCCTGGATTAAGCGTATACAGAAAATGAATGAATGATTCATCCATAGGTGAATCCACAGATCTTTTCAGAATCAAACCAAATGTATTACATGAAATTGTGCTGAACGGATACATATACACATGCGGTGCATTATTGTCTCATCAAAGTAATTGTATTAATGATGTGTTAAAAATTATTTTACTATGGTCCACTCCCATTTACAGTGCAAATCAGAACATAAAGAGATAAACAGCACTAAACAGTTGAGATATTGTCATAGCAGCACATCCTTAGAGTGTGTTAGATACAGTACATTGCAGTGGTATATTCACTTGTGGGGCTGATTGTTTGGAATGAGGTCACTGGTTCTTGGCCCTATTTAATTAATTAGAAACAGCGGGATGGAAAATGGATAGCAATCAGGGGCACACTAATTTCAGATGTGCCAGTCAATAAGCCGTAACATCGAATTTGCCTTTAGGACCAGTGCTAGGCCTCGATTAGAGTCACATATAGTATCCTAGTCTGTGCATGTGTCAGTGTGTGTGTGTGTGTGTGTGCCTGTGTCTGTGTATTAAGGTCTTTGTGGAAATCAAATTTCTCTATGAAAACCATTGTTTTTGTGGGGACATTTGGCTCCTGTCCTCAAGTAAAAATGCCTTTTTTTCATCACAGTGCTATTTTCTGAGCAACAAATTTCATTATCATGTTATCATGTTATTTTTTTGCCATATCGCCCACCCCTACTCCTACTCTCAAGTATCATGACTGTTTAAGGTTTCACCCAATTGTCTGGACATTATGAGGTCAAATCCTGACCATGCTGGGAGCCTGAGAGCCTAATTGGGCGCAGATGCGTGCAGTGCATGAAGTGCTGAATAATGAAAAAAACAACCGTAGCACAAAGATTTGCCTATTAGCACTTAAGTAGTTTTTAAGTTCACTGTTGAAAAGGAGAAAACTGACATCAACCCATTAGTAGGATATGGTGTTTGTTTCAGTTCTGATTCATACGAAAACAACTGAAAATGACGAAGAAACTCCAATTTCACCAATGCTTTGAATAAATTTGCTGATGCTTTGAATCAAACCTAAAAAATCAAATCGTTTGGTTAGACTCCAAGGGCTTTCTCATAAGTGATGTGTTTTGAATTAGGGTCATATAATTGTAGAATAATATCATTCATTCTACTTTCATTGAAGTTGTCAAATCCCTGCATAATCACACTTCAAATAATTCCCAATGTTTGTACTGATCATTGCAATTTCATTGCTTCAGGTATCGTGATGTCAGGCTCATGCCAAGACCTTTAAGAGGGCAGTTGCTCAAATTGGGGAGAGACAAACCTTTTATTAACTGGGGAGGCAATAGTCATGCCATACAAGGGCACTATGGCGAAAGGGGCAGGTGATTGAGCACCTAAGACCCGTGGCTGCCTGGATTGTTTCTCTCTATAACCTGGATATCATGAGGTCAAATCCTGACCATGCTGGGAGTCTAAGACTGTCCAACTGGATGGAGTGATGTGCAGTACATGTGCATGAAATGTTGCATAATAGAGAAATTATGAAACATTGTCACATGCATTGTGTATAATCATAAAAATGGTAATTGGTTTGACGTTTAAAGGACACATTTCATGGAAGATGATCACTTATTGTATAGAGGGAACAAATGTATGGATATGTAGCATTTAATGGTTACAGAAATGTTGCATAATGTGACACTTCGAAGAAGGTTCTTTCAGGAACCAGCAGTGTTTCCTCTCTGGCATCACTCTATGGCACTTTATAAGAGTGCTGTGAAAATGACCAACCCTTACAGTGAACACTCATTTGTGTGTGTGTGTGTGTGTGTGTGTGTGTTTGTGTTTTTGTGTTCTCTATCACACCCTCCACTCTAGGGCTTCACACTTCTTGTTCACAGTGCATAGCAACCACCCAAGCCACCCATCAACAGCTATCAACCACTGGTAGGAGCACAAAAGTAGGCATTTCAAACACAATCACCGTATCCGGCACCACGCAGGCTCCGAGTGGACCTCAATAAAGCACCAAATGGCATGAAAAAAAATCTCATTGCATGGCACATAACAACAACAGCACCGTGCATAGCAACCGCTGCACCTTGCATAGCAACCGCGCCACAGCACATAGCAACCGCTGCAAGCTCTTTGTGCATCGGCCGCTAATTGTCCATGTCTGGGTGTAGGTGAGCCGCAGTATCTGCCTGACTCACCCTGCGGAGCCACAGGAAAACAGAGCAAAATGACTGCCGGTTTGTCACCATGTTTTTCTCTGACTTTGAAGAAGACAGGAATTTTATTGCTGTGCTTTTTTTTTTGTTTGGCCTATATTAAGGTGTCACAGATGTCTCAGCATTGACAAAAACACAGCTAATAGATTCCTGATAAAGTCTCTTTAAATAATACTATAGGTCTGGAAAGCCATGCTGTTTTAAACAGCCACAGGTGCTAAACTTTAGTTTGAGTCCGTGCATACTGCATAAAGGTTAACCTTTCATTACTAACTTGGTTATTAATAAGTGGATATGAATAAGGTTATTAAGAAGAAGATATATGGCATGAATTTATCAGCTAATAGAATCGATTATTTTAACTTTTAGCTCCACGAGTAAACAATTCAGTGATAAATTGTTTACACCATGGACCTTGCGGGCTGAAGCTCTTCCTGACTGGGAGGCACTCAAGTAGTTTTCGTGTGCATACAGTGGTGCTCGAAAGATAATTTTCCTCAATAAATAAATGACCAAGTGAAATATCTTTGTCTCATTTATTTAACTGGGTTCTCTTTATCTACTTTGAGGACTTGTGTGAAAATCTGATGTTGTTTCAGGTCATATGTATGCAGAAATGTTGTCAAGTCTAAAGGGTTCACACATTTTCAAGCACCACTTTAACTGAAGGAGAGAAAACTGGCATAAACCTATGAGCAGGATCTGCTGTGTTGTTTTCATTTTGTTGTAATAGTCACATTTCTGCATTCAGTGCAAGTTTTGGCATGATTGTGATTTGTACCATATTTGTGAGATTTTACCAGGAATTGGCATTTTCATTGGACTGTGTGCATAGTACACCAATGAATGAGCCTCTCTCTCTCCTCTCTCATGCATATGCATTTGAGGGAGCGCCATGCAAAATTTTGCATGCGGCTGATTGCACATCCCACTCTAGGTTTGAGCAGTTCATGGCTTGATTTGCTTTGATTTCCCTTACCTTGTAAAAACCTTCTGTAAGGCGGTGCTTGAGTGGTGCAACTGTCTAAGCATGGGCTTGATCTTTGGATGATTGCTAGTTCAATTCCTAGTAGTCCTGCAGCCACCCGCTGCTAGGAGTCCAAGACAGTATAATTGACCTCCCCTGCTTGCTCTCCCTGGGGATGAGTAGGTCCCCCGATGCGAGCTAGCACATGTAACAGAATTGGCCATTAGTGTTCCCCTCCCAGTGTGCTATGCCGTCCAGTGAAGTTATATTAGTGTCAGCAGCAGTGGAGATATGGGGGAGCTTCATGTGACTGTTGGCCTTCAGTCTGTCTTGTTGGTACCGTATGGAAGGGAGAGCCCAAGCTAGAGAGTTAATTGGAGGTGTAAACTTTCATTGGAGTCTCAAAAAACTCTCGAGTTTCATTAGAGACATCCTTCAACATGGACACTGGCTACACAGCGACACAGCGACACAATCTTTGCACACCCATCAGAGTAACACTGTTAACTCTAGCGATGCAGGTATGTCAGAACACCAGAGCTGCAGCCTCAATGGGCTTAAACAGTCTGTGGTATGTTTCACATACTGTATTTTTTAGATGTATATTTATTAAGTTATTTTCCATTTCCTGAGGAATGTTTTGGTAGAAAATAACAATATTTTTTATATAAATTAGCTTGTACATAAATCCGGACCTGTGTCTTTTTGTTTTGCGGATAGAACCTAATAATTGTTTGTGGAAATCCCGCAAATTCGTGGAAAATGTAAATGTATTCCACTTTTCTTTTTTTTTGTATAATTTTCCATAATTTTCCACAATATATAATTTTCCATGGTTTTTAGTGCTAAAATATAAGAAAAATACTAAAATTACAAAACAATTACTAAATTGTATAAATAATAAAAATTACTGAATTTGTAACAAATATTAGCGTGAATTCAGCTACATTTCCATATAAAATATAACTGTATAAATGTTTTGGTTCTGTACTCAGAGGCAGGAGGTTTGAAAGTAGCCAATCCGAGAGCGTTATTCATTTCTCCTTGCGGCTGATTGGCTGCTGCCCTGTGACGCATCTCTGGCAGCTGCAGTCCAGCATTCCTGCATCAGAACAGTTTCATGCGTTTCCTCTCGAGTTTACCTTTACATTTTTTTAAGGGTAATATATTAAGCTGAGTTTAAAATGAAATTACAGTGTTTTGGGAGCATATTTGGAGTTTAGACTATAAAAATAGGCATTATAGGCAATTCGTGGGGGAAATTAAACCCCGCGAATTTCGGGCATCGACTGTACCTCCAATAGTTGTCATCGTCATAGTTTCCATTGAGTGAGAATGTCAAAAACAATGACACTGTGTATCCTTGTTGTTTGCCCACAGATATCCGCTCCCTGCCCGACGTTGCTATGACGGGGAACTGCAGTCAGGAGTGCAGCGAGCTGGGCCACTCGGACGCCTGCTGGATGCCGGGGCAGCCGTCCCCCGTCCGGAAGACCCGCAACCCTCCCAAGCTCTCCACCTTCGTGCCTTATCAGGAGAGAGGGAGCCTGGGCCGGCTGGCCAACGGGAGCGCCCCCCGCCTGAGCGGAGATGAGCCCCGGCCCCGTTTACCCCCCTCTCGCAGTGCCTACTCAAGCAGTGACCACGCCCCTGGTGACCACGCCCCACCGGAGGAGGTGCCTCTGAGCGTCACCTCTGAGTTCCCGCCCACCAGCCCCACCTCCAACCATGCCTCCAAAAGGGAAATTTACCTGTGAGCTTAACCGCGACCCTACCGATTGACACACGTTGAAAGAAATGACGGCATAGAGACGAGACCGAGACAAGACCGAGACGAGACGAGACGAGAAGAGACGTCCACAAGGAATCACTGAAAACCGTGTGACTGGACGCAATTCCACTTGAATAGCAAATCCAGTCTATTAGCGTACAACTAAGTGTGATAGAGTTGTACAATTATTTATATTTCTATTTATTTATTCATTCATGAATTCATCTATTTATTACTTTGGTCAGCTTTTTTATGTTCCTTGAAAAGCATCGGTTTCACATGCAACCATGAACCACAACGAAAAAAAACAAACAAACAAACAACAACAAAAAAATAAATAAAAACAGCTTTGACGTGACTGGCTTTAGCTTCGTTAGCCTGTGGAATGTTTACTGGATCTTTTAAACAGTGTGACCTGTGCTGTAGTGCCATAAGCCGGAAGCTTCTTCTAGAGTCTCCGCCACTCGTGTGTATCGGATCTCCTCCTCCAGACGGAGCGATCTTAGTACATGTACAGCGATGTAAATACATTTGTATGGTGTGTATATATGAATATTACTACCAGGCTTGAGCTGCGATCAAGTGAAAAAGAAAAAAAAAAAAAAAAAAAAGTTTCATAATGAATGAACCAGCCTGAGGAGGATATCTCAGTGGTGGTGGTGCTGCTGCTGCCGCTGCCGGAGGTTCTCTAAGGTTCAGAAGATGGACGGAGGGATGTGGGAGAGTGGAAATCCTCCTTATGAACTCACACACTCTCAAACTCGATGTCTGATCTGTACATGAAGCTGTGTGGCTTGAGACCTGCTGTCACATAGTGTTGCGGAACTGTTGCTGTGTCCCAGTTGTGTACCACACACTGTGTGCATCGCTGTTGTACCTAAAGCTCAGAGCTTATTTGGGCATCGGGTAAATATTTGAGAAATTCAACATGCCTACTTAGAATTGGTTTTTGATTGATTTTTTCCCCTCTGTGGTGCTGATGGACAGCAGCTAGGTTTCCATCCATTTCTTTTTATGCACATTTTGACATATCACGCATTTTGACAGACTTGGTAAATATCAAATAAAACTGCTAAAACTTGCATAACAATATGGCCATCTGCTTGAAGTAGGAATATTTTTTCCCATTTACCATATTTCTGTTTCCTGCTGTGACTGCAAATCATGGACCTCTCCGTAGACTCGACCCGTACAGTCGTATGCAGAAGTTGGAACGTCCTCCGTCAAATTACGATTCATCGTTCAGTTTAATTCACAATACTGGGTTCCCAATTCAACATTCCCACAATGCTTTGAATGAAATAATATGATTATATCCATATCTCTACCATTAAGGCTAGAGCTGGGAGGCAGGAGGAGTGTGAAAATCGTGTTGTACAATTTCTGTTTATTAATAAGCTTAGCATATGAGGAAAATGCTGTAATGGAAAATATAAGTGCAATAGCACATAACACATCTTGGGTGTTTACAGTATGTTAAATCCAGCAAATAAACAATGATGGAGCATTAAAGCGTGCAGGAATGCGTTCCCTGTCGGAGACACGTGGTTGTGCTTGAGCGTGAGGTATCAAAACTTTTGCACACGACTGCATTTCTCAGGAGTGTTTTTTTAAGAAACAAGTTTTATTCTTCTATAAACTTGTGTATTCCAGTTATTCGCTTGAACAGCTGTAATAGACTTCCACAGCTGGATGGAAACCTGGCTACTGTGGCACCATTGCCCAACCATGCAGAGCAAAGGGAGGGGAAGGGGAGAAACGTTCCGACAGAAAACCCGAAACGAACATACAATTCCTTGATGTTTTGTTTGTTTGTTTGTTTTTGCATAAAAGAAGCAGCCTAGGTTGCAGCTTGTTAAGACAAGCATCACTTCACTTCCCATTAGTAGGAAACCGTGACTAATACTCACCCTCTATGGAGCTCGGTACACAGTGTGTGTACCAGTGTGCAGTTGGGACGCAGCATGTGTGTGTGTGTGTTTGTGTGTGGGGGGCTATAGATGACTATAACAGTTGATGCTACGAGACAGCAGGCCTGTGTGTGCGCACATGGCCAGAAAACTAATGTATCTGTGTGTGTGTGTGTGTGTGTGTGTGCGCGTGTGTGTGTGTATGTGTGTGTATGTGTGTGTGTGTGTGTTGTCACAAACTCGCTGTCACAAATTGGCGCTTATGTGGCGCTACCAGCACACTATCACATAGCCAGCCCCGCATGCGTGCGCACACGCGCGTGTGTGGGCATGTTAGCGTGCGCGGCTATCGACCCGCCGTTGGGTGTGTGTTTGGCACTGTGAACCCTTTCCTCCTTGGCGGACCTCACACAGCGCAGTGGCTTAACTCTGTGCGGCAGGCTAAGCCTCTCTCGCTGAGCCGGCTGGCCTGCTGTTCCTTTAGAACAGAGCTGAGCTGAAAAGGCATTTTCTTTCCAGAATACCGCTTTCGCTGAGATTTGTCGCGCGACTCCCCGTTGCTGTTAGCGAGTGCCGCGTTGCTAAGAGCTTCCCAAGGAATTGCTTGACGGCTAGCAGATCGAACAACCCAACCTCCCCTCCCCCAACCCCCCAAAAGAGTCTCGGAGAAATGTTCATGAAGTCACAACCATGGTTCAACAGGTTCCAACACTTTATTTCAGTGGTCAGCTCTTAGCTAAGGACGTTGTGAAGCTAGCATTAGTGTTAGGATTAAAACCTAATTAGAGGTAAGGTTCGATTTTAGCTTGAGCGTAATGGGATACTTTGGTGGAAAATTAAATGTAAATAGTGTTTCGCTTTACTTAGCTGTGGTCAATCGGCCGACGCGTGTTAAGGAGTCTAAAGTTTGCTGGTGTTGCACGAGAATTCAATAGTCGGACACTTTTCTCAACCCGCTGTAATCCAGCCTTTCATTGAGGTGGAGCGTTTAGGACACAGTATGACTTTGAGCTATAAAAAAAATCTTCACAGTGTAGTTGAATGCTGCGGGAAATGATTTTACACAAGAGGGCCTGTTTTGACAAACTACCTCAGGAGTAAGATTGCTGATCTAGTTCTTGTGTCAGCGAATGTCATAAATACAGAGGAATCTGTTGAATCATCCTTACTACTGCTACTGAACATCTGGTGTTTTCCGAAACAGCGGCCTACAGCGGTGGAGCTCAGAGTAAATCATGCTGTTTCCTAAACCACATCCTCAGGTCCTCTTTATGAAAGACTAGGTGTGGTTTGAACAGGTTGAGAGGAGTTTTGAGGATAGATTTTGTGCTCCTATTGAGTTCTAGTGTTGCTGTTGCTGTTTCTCCAGTTCTACAATAAAGTAGCAAAATTTGGACTCCAAACATGTCGTGGCTGATGGACTACGCCCGGGATCTGATTTTTTTATTTTTTTTTTACCAAACTATTCCTTTAAGACCAGGGTTAGAACGAGCATAGCTTTTGGTGTTAATGAGTCAGTGGAATTTAGTAGAGATTCATTTGACATCACCTAAAGGCGGGTGTTCAGGAAGGACCATCAAAATAAAGTGTTACCGAATGTTTGGCCTGTCCTTGTATCTTTTGTACTTACGCGGTCGTGATCACGACCACCAACCCCCTCCACCCCCCCCCTCGTGTTCTGGGGCCCGTATGGGTTTTTCAATGCCTTAACGCGGTTGTACTTAACAATCATAATCGGAGATTTAG
>JBBJLS010000036.1:16768727-16779300 GCA_037577275.1 Bryconaethiops microstoma | reverse complement strand
AAGGACTATCAAAATAAAGGGCTCCCGAATGTTTGGCCTGGTCTCGTATCTTTTGTACTTACGTGGTCGTGATCGCGACCACCCCCCCTCTTGTGCTGAGGCCCGTATGGGTGTTTCAATGCCTTAAAGCGGTTGTACTTAACAATCATAATCGACGATTTAGATTGATAATCCCGTCTGGCCTCGTAAGCATGTCAACTGTGCATGTATTTTACAGTCAGGAATGACTAAGGTCAAAAGATGATATTGCTTCATATCTACTTTTGCATTCTTTTCAAAGGTCATTATTTCCATTGACCGCATTTACTTAAAAACGGGCGGGGCTGTTCCTGACCTTAGAACGGAGGGGAGAGCGCTCCAGCCATTACGATGACATGATGTGTTCACGGAGTAAACGCTTCAAGCTAAATCCAATAGTGGCTGATCAACAGCTCGTGTCACCGCTTCCTTCCCTCCACAGCACCTAGCTTCACCCCCAGGGGGTGCATGCCCGTGTGTGTTGGGGTGAGTTACGAGTAGCTGCAGTGTCCATTTCGTTAATCAACACGAGTAATGAAACGTTTCGCCTGCAGAAAGCACAGGGCTGGGAGGGGCTTTCCGTCACAGCCACTTAAACAGCGCGGCTCCGGCCTCATCGGCGCCCCCTCCGGCACCTGACGGAGAATAATTAAAGCATATGGAGATCGCCGGACATGAGCATGATTAAATAAGAGCGAGTGATTACCCCGCCTCGAGGAGAGAAAAAGCACATTATGCTGTTTTTTGAAGCCATTTAACAACCGCGATGGGGCAAATTCCAGGGAGAGTCATAATCCAACGCAATTAGCCCTTCTTGCTCTCCACTCCACTCCACTCGGCCCATCTTTGCCACAGCTAAGCACCAGTTCACCGACCTGGACTTAACTTGGTTAAGAACAAAGATGACCACCGCGCCGTCCACTCACTACCGAAGCAGGGTTTGACCCCACTACACTGTAATCCCAGCCTGTGTCAAAAAAAACAAAAAAAAAACACAGTCGAATCGCCGGATTTGACTCCCTTTTCATAGACACGGTCTCCACACAGCTGGTTTAGAGCTTCGAACCCAAGAAGTGTCGTTCGAGGTAGTTCTTAAATCACTAGGTTTGGGCAGAATGTGAAAAAATGTCTTTTTTAAATTAAATTTTTTACCGGTGTTTAGGTGTGTGATCTCTTGCTGTCGTTGGTGTCTCTAGCTGAGGACCTGATGGGTGTGATAAGACCATGGTGTGAGACACGTTTTATGTTTTTTGAGGCTCCCGTGAACATGGAAATGTCGTTTTTGCTTTTTTCTTTTTTTTTGTTCCTTCGTTTTTTTCCGTGGTTAGCATCTCTAGAAGGTGTGTTTTTGTACATAGACCTCTCTGCCACCCTAACCCCCGCCCCGATGTGTGCTGTCGAGCAGGCAACGAGTTTTAGCATGAATTCCAAAGATAATTGGTAGAAATTGTTTACCCGTTCTTGCCGAGATGTTAGTGGTGGTCTCTGGAAACCTTTTCGGTTGGATTGATTTCTTTTATCTTTTTTTTTTTTTTTTTTCCCTTTTGTTTCCCCCTCAGAACAAAAAGCATCTCTGCACAGCCCCATCGTCACTGTTCACCTGAATCTAAAGATGGCTGCCTTGAAAGTATTTCTTTTGCAGGAGAGTAAAAAAAAAAAAAAAACAACCAAAAAAAAAGATGAAAAAATAAAAATAAAAAAATTGTTATCCTTAATCGTTGGTTATATTTATATAGGACAAAAATGATGCTTGTGATGCCCTGTTTTTTGTACAGTTTTATGTACATGCAAGTGAAGCTTTTTAAATCTTGCGACGAAAAGCCGACGGCATATTCAAAGTTGTGTGTTTATTGAGATGTGCACATCTTGCCTTGGTTGGATTGATCTTTGGCTGAGTTGGTGTGAATGTGGCCATTCTATGCCTGCACCGTGATCATCACTGGCTCTTGTTCCTGAGGGCTTTATCTATATCTGTGGAGCTCCTTTAACCTAATTTCACATGAACAGAACGTCCTGTGATTGCCCAGCTATTTGTAAACACACACGGCACGCTTTGCAAATACCAAGCGCATTAGCTGGTGTTTTGGAAATGCAAATACAAAAAAAAAAAAAAAAATGCTAGGAAACAAATACCTATTTAAAGTATGGATGGTGACAGAATGAAACCTTTTGGCTTTGGCTTTGTTAAGTAATGTTAAAAAAATGCCTTCTGTCCTTTACATTGTGGTCAAATTTCATACTGAACAAACCAATAGAAAAAAATCACTTGTCGGGGAAAAAAAAACTTCCATTTATAGTTAAAAACACCGTTTTTGAGATACAAGGTTTTGTTTTGTCTATATATATATATATATTTTGTATCACATTTGACACTCAACCAGTTACACAAAAGCACCTTATTTTACTTTCGCACTAATCCAAAAGGGCGCCCCTGGTGTTGAGAAGGACCACCATGCTAAGGACCACCAGAGAACCAGCTTTGTTTGTTCTTAAATCTTGAAAAAGCGAGAAAGTGGTGCTGAAAGTGATTTTGCGTTTGTTTACTGGTTGTGTTTGTGGCTTAAATGTGATAAAGACAAAATCAAACATTTTTGTACTTAGTTAAAGTGTGATTTATCTGGAAACATTTTTTGAAAAACCACATTTTGTATTTGCAAAGTTCTTTGAGTTCACATGGACTAGATAGCAGGACGTTTACAAAGCACGTTCTGTTAATATGATGTGTTAAATCGGCTCCGTATATAGTTTTTGTTCTTTTCTTTTTTTTTTTTTACGTTTGTTGTGAACAGTGGGTTGTCCGATCCCTCTCCGCCTCCTCCCTGTTCGTTTGATTCCCATGTGTTCTGTTTCATTCTTGTTTCCGCATGTTGAGAATATACTCCTTGTAATAAGTCCTCATTGAGAACGTTTGTAATAAAATGAGTGAAGAAATAGTGGTGATTCTGGTCTAGTTATTGCGTATGAATGAATTTGGGGAGCTTTTGCGTTAATAACGGCACGTTGATCTGGCCGAGCTTCTGCTCTGCTCCTCAAGACGTCATCAGGTTGGCTTCGGAGACCCAGGGATTGCTGGAAGCTGAAGAGAATATTGAATGTTGGAGGCGCTTTCGCACCTGAGAGGAACCTGACTCCGACTGTCCATCAATATTAATGCGCTCGGATACAGGACTAACCCACCAGCACTGGTGAAGAAGAGGAAGAAACAGAAGTGAGGGATCGAGGGCTGTTTCAACGGCACAATAAAGACGAAGCGGTAAAGACAATGCCGCTGAGATGAAAGACAATAAATCAATCCGCCTTTTATATGCCCCACGCTCTTTAAGGAGGGGACGCTGCGGAGTAATTTACCCAACATGGAAAATGATGCCGTCGGAAGATAGGAATAAATGGCCAAAAGCCAGCTGTAAAAAAAAAAAAGAAACAGATATAAACAGGGTCAAAGAGATACAAACTGAAGAGGTGAAGCAAGGCAATAAGGCAGGAGGGGGGAAAGGAGCCAAAGATAAATAAGATCATGCGAGAAGGGGAGTGGGTGTAATAGCGGGAAATTGGGCGCAATTTTGACGGTGAGCTGTAGGCCGAAGTGCCCCCTAGCGGTCAGTGCCAGCGCTGCAACCGAAGTCCAGTTAGAATATGGACCTGAACCCCCTACCGGGCTCAGATTAATGAGTCAGTGGACCAGTGCTCAGTCTCAGCCTCCTGGGTGCCACAGCAGTGAGCTTCAGGGCCGCTTTGGGTTGAATAAACGAATGAAACGGTGAAGCATGGGTGACCACCAGACCCGCCGCAGCGAGAGAGGAAGAACAGATGTAGTTAAAGCAGCAGAAGCGACAAGCAGAGAAAACACTACTTTTCTCATCAGCCCCCTTATTGTGCACTCTTCCACTCGCTCTTCTCTCTCTCTCTCTCTCTCTCTCCCTGAAGGTCGCAGTTTAAAGGATGTCTCTCGTTTCTGCGCGCCTGTGTCTGTGGCGTGGTGTTTTTCAGAGTGGCAGTGGCATTTGTTCTCTCGACTAAGGAGTCGCTTTTCTCTGAGATGAAACCTCCACCACACCCCCCACCACCACCGCATCCCCCCACAACCCCCTCTCCGCGGGCGCTGTTGATCCGCCGTTGCCGTGGCAACCTGGCCTCTCTCTCTCTCCCTCTCACTCACTGTTTTCCTCTCTTTTACTCTCTCCACCTTCTCTTTATCTCTCTCTCTCACTCTCTCTCTCCCTTTCTACTTTCCCTCTCTTTCTTTTTTCTTCCCGCTATCTCTCTTTTGTTCTTTTTACTTCTGGCCTGTGTCCCTCTTTTCTACCCTCATTCTTTCTCTAACACTCCCTCTCTACTCTGTATTTCTCTGCCTTTATTCTCTGTTGTTCTTTCTCTCTGTTCTTTTTCTGTATCCCCATCTCTCCATCTCAGCCCCCTCTTTTTCTACTTCTCTCGATCCCCTCTTTCTTTCGACACATTGTCTCTCTCTCTTTCTCTCTCACTGTTCTCCCTACTATATCTCTTTCTTTTTTCTCTCTCCTTGTAGTCTTTTTTCTTTCTCTGTCCGTTTCTGCCCTCTCTCTGTTTTTGCCTCATTTTCTTTCTTCCATTCTACCTTCACTATCTCTATGTCATTTTTTCTGTATATCCTGCCTCTCTCTCTCTTCCTCTCTCTCTCCCTGTATCCCTCTTTCTCTCTTTTTCTCTCTGCCCTTTCTCTCACACATTATTTCCCTCTGTATTCATCTTTCTTTCTCTGTATTCCTCTCTCTCTCACTTTTTCTCTTAATTCTTCACTCTCATTTTTTCTCTCTGTATTCCTCTCTCTCTCTCTCACTTTTTCTCTCTGTATTCCTCTTCCTCTCCCTCTCTTTTCCTACCCCTCCCCCCCTCTATCTCCCTCACCCACGCTCTTTCGCTCGCTCGCTTCGTTAAGCGCTCTGCTGTTGGCAATTAGAAATGAAACCAGCGGCAGGGACGGCTGCCTTTCAATGCGCTCTCCAATTAAACACTGTCAAACAACGCCGGCTGCCCAAAAAAAAAGACGCCTGATAAAAAAAAAGAGAGAGGAAAAAAAAAAACGCATGCGCCCCACAGTCACGCTACACTAACAGAAACCTTTTTGAGCTGCTTTAAAACAGGGAGTTTTGTGAAAGCAGGGTGTGGAATAAACAGTTCGAGGCAACGAGAAAGAGAGAAATAGAGAGAGAGGGAGGGAGAGAGATCGAGATCGATAGAGAGTGAGAGTCATATCCAAGGGCCATTTCCACGAGCCAGTATAATCATCCAGGAGGCACAGTGTTCTCCCATGGTTATGAAGCTGCGAGCAACATATTTTCCATGTTATTGCTGCCATTTTTCTCTCTTTTAACAGAAAATTTGCAAGGTTTTAAGCATATCTTAGAAAGACCACCAATCCCCCACCCTCACTGATATCGACTGATATTGTTTTTCAGGTGGTTTACAGAAGTCTCATAGAAAATCACTGGAGTAGAGCCTTCTCATTTTCAGCCATTTGTATTACTGTCCACTATATTGACTCTCATACACTAAAGATGTAATTGCTGCATTAAAATCAATGGAGCAATTCAAACTGCATCATCATTAAAGGGGCTTGTGTGTGAAGTCGATAACTACACTTGAGAGAACCAGAGCCTGCATGTCAGACACATACGAACATTATTACATAGAGCTCACTCTTCCGCTCTCGTTACCTTACTCGTTCACTCTTGCGAGTGTGTGTGTGTGTACATAGTCTTTCCTTTCCTTTTTCTTTCACTCCTGCACACCCTCAGCCTGTATGAAACGTCTCACTAACTCATTTAACACTCGATTACCTCTCAGCTGAACTCAATCTTCAAACCACCACTGATCCACAAGTACCTGAGATCTATCCATCAGTGCTGGTGTTTGCCACACACACACACACACACACACACACACACACACACACAACCGCATACCTTGCATGTTACCTCATAGCACCAACCTCATAGTGTTGCATCTACATGCACTGTTTGCCTTATATGCTACTTGCTCTTATACATTGTACCTCTCACACACACACACACTTTTTTTCATATCAGTATCAGGACATGGACTTAAATGCCTATATGTCTTACAATCTTGCCTAATATGGTATAGGTGAACCCAAAACAGCCCTGACCCATCAAGGCAGTGACTCCACAAGACTTCTGAAAGTGTGCTTTAGTATCTGCACCAAGTTGTGAGGTGGGGACTCCATGCTTTGTCCGGCATGTCCCAAAGATGCTCGATCAGATTGAGATCTGGAGACCAAAGCAACACCTTGAGCTCTTTGTCATGTTCCTCAAAGCATTCCTTAACATTTCTTCCAGGGTGGCAGGGCGCATCATCCTGCTGAAGGGGCATACTTGGTCTGCAACAATGTTAAGGTAGATAGTATGTAGCATCCACATGAATGCAGGGCCAAGCAGATCATGGCCCAGTGCATCACACTCCTTCCACCGGGTTGCCTTCTTTCGGGAGAGGCAAAACAGTCTTACTTTTCAGTGTGAGGCTATTTTATCTGGCATAATTTTGGACCACTCTGTCTGTCATAAAAGTTTGACACGATGGTCTCTTATTCACACTATTTATAAAAATTAAAAACTGAAAAGTGTGTTGGTCTCTACAAAGTCAGAATATTTTTTTGTCCTGAAGAAATATAGAGAAATACAAATGCACGTACCGCCTCTATATGACTCTACCTACTACCTGGTTATAAACACTGCATCTTGCACACATACACACGCTCAATGATGCCTAAAATACTTAACTGCTGTCGACCGGCCATAACTTAGTATATTCAGAGCAAAAAGAGCTCATTAAATAGCTATTTGCCACAAAGAATTACCTCCCTTTCACTACCTCATCCAAGGCCTTCTCTTGCATATTTAATTAAAAAGAATAGGCCAATAATGTTAAAGAAGAAAAGAAGAAGACTTCTGGAGACTTAGAATAGCTGCGGGTCTGCAGCAGGCAGCAGCTACCGCTAAAAAACTCCCTCCTCTATTGTTGATGTTGGCAGTTAAGAGCCAAAGGATATGTGTGTGTGAGTGTGTGTGTGTGTGTGTGTGTGTGTGTGTGTTGTGCAGCCCATTAAGGCAGGATTATATAAATCACGAAGACACGTCGGAGACTGCAGGGCCGCCGTAGCGTCAGGACGAGCTCATTCTCCACTTTCCAGCCCACCCGCCACGCGCCACACACTTAACGCTGTTCATTTGCTTCTCCAAATCCAGCAAACATGACACCTTAGCATTAATCTAATTAGTCACCGCTTGCTGTCCAACGGATATCGAAACAGTTTGTCTTCTAAAAGGAGCCTGGCTCTGGCTCAGATACCACAAGTGTAATGTATCTGTTCTTTTATCTTCAGGTGAAAAATTGACTAAGGGGTACTTTGGCTCTTCTTTCCAGAGTTAAGGGGTCAGGTCAAAGATTATGATGGCCTGGACAGGCCTGCTGAAAGGTTTTGGGTTTGGAAAGTATTTCCAACAGTGGTCACTTTATCAAAAACACCCACCTATCTTCCCTTGCCACTTTATTGGCAACCCCTCCCTTGTACTTCTATTCACAGACCACTTTGTTAGAAACACCTACACTGTACTTTCCCACATTGGGCATTTCATTGGAAACCTATACCTTTTACTTTCACTCACTAGACACTTTATCAGCCACAGCTCCCACTCTGTTCATCACTGGTCAGTTTCTGACCACAGGATCACTGTTGTTCACATGTTGTTGGGTAGGTGGATCATTCCCAGCACAGTAGCAGCAATGGCATGGTGGGAACGTGGTAATGTTTGGAGCTGTAATGAGAATGTCTAGCACACTGGTGGACTGTAGCCATGAGTGTAGCGGCCAAGATCAGCTCAGAACGCTAGAGGATGGCTAGCACAACAGATGGGCTATGGTCTCTAACTCTACACCTGTAAATTGGGGGGTTTCCAATAATCTGGCCTGGGAGTGTATTTGCATTGTATGCCTTGAATTACACCTGAATATTAACTTTTGAGCCTAATTTGGTTCATTCTTCTCACTCCCTGGTCCTTTAACAAATAGAAACATATACATGTTTTCTAAGAAAAACCAAAAATCCTATATTTATCTCCCACAGGCACCGCAGAATCCGGATCAATACCATTTTCTAATTCTGATTCTGATTCACCTTTAAATTGGAGGGTTTCCAATCATCTGGCCAGGGAGTGTATTTGCAATGCATGCCTCGCATTACATCTGAATATGAACTATTGACTTTAATTTGGTTGATTCTTCTCACTCACTGGTCCGTCAACAAAAGAAACGAATACATATTTTATTTTAAAAAAATCCTATCTTCATGTCCCACAGGCACAGCTGTTGTCCAGCTTCCTCTTGCCTTGGCCAGAAATGCTGTAGTTGTAACACTGAAGCAACACACAGCTTTAAACAGCAAGGTTCCTGCTGGGCAGAAGCGTAATTGGGCAGTGCTATGGGCTCCTTTCACATGAGCTTTGCAATTCGGCCACCTTCCTGTCGTCAGTAATTTCTCAGCTTCCTCACTTCCTTATGGTGCAGTGTATCGATGCAGGGTTTATTGTTGCCTCTCCTTAATCTGATCAGTCTTCTTTTTCAGTTGGACTTCCTCTGCAAATAATTAAGCACAAACAATGGCCATGGTCTATTACATTGTTGACACTGTGAACACTATTCCTGTCGAGGAGATAAGCACCTTTGTTGTCTTCAGTAAAGCTCGCACTGCATGCTTACAATCCAAGCATCCAATTATTGGGAAAGCTTCACGAGTCAGTTTCTATGTCAAATATAGATTGTTGTTAAGGGTCTATAAGGGAATACTGCATACAGTACAGAGTGAAACACCCTCCTTGAATGTCCACTCACTGGCCACTTTATTAGAAACACCTACCTTGGATTTCAACCCATTGGCCACATTCTTGGAAACACCTACCTTGTATTTCCTCTCAATGGCCATGTTTTAATAAACACCCTGTATTTTCACTCACTGGCTGTTTTATTAGAAACACCCACCATTCACTTGTCACTTTAATAGGAACACCTACCTTGCATTTCCACTCATCAGCTGCTTTATTAGAAACACATTCCTTGTGTATCCACTCAGTGGTCACTTTATCAGAAACACCTTGTATTTGCACCCATTGGCCACTTTATTAGAAACATCTACCATGTGTTTCTACGCATTGGCCACTTTATTGCTATCAACTTGTATATCCACTCGCTGGTCACTTTATTACAAACACCTACCTTGCACTTCCACTTATCATCAATTTTTTTCCCCTTGTTGACCGCTTTATTAGAATCGCCTACCACCCTGCCCATGTAAAATGATCATTATTGCTTTGTTGGGCTCATGAACCCACTGAACCTTCGATTCTTGATAATCCACCACAGGAGCCCATATTTCCGTTTTTAATGAAAAAAAAAATCGGATTTAAAGAGTAATTGCTCTTTAAGGGGTCAACCAGCAACCTTTAAAAGGAAGCCCTGTTAATTGCATTGAAAATCCCAGGATGTCTCGTCGGTTGCCGGTGGGGAAAACCTGCCTGATTAGGCTGTTTTGTAGAATCAGAGGTCGGAAAACTACATGTTACACTTCCTCTGAGGATGTGTGTTGAGTCATGTGTTAGCTTTCAGTTTGGAGCGGGCTCGTTATAGCTTGGGGTGTTAAGCAGGGCTAACTGGAAGTGTGTTTTACAGCTTTTCTGCTGGTCTCCGTTATTGATTCTTTCCTGAATTACAACATATTCCCAGTGCAAACAATTATATACAGCACTAATTAGATTCAGAGTGTTGTGCATGCTTGTCATACAGATTTACTAATCAATTCACACCAGCTTCTTCTTCATAAGATAGTTGGTGGAAAGTGAAAAAAAAAGCTCTGGCAAAGACTTGCTTCTTTCTGGCCTGGAATCCTAGTCAGAGAGGCACTTTAAAAGCTCTAATCCGTGGAAGAGGCAAACTAGAGGCTGTGGGGATAAGGGAGCTAGCTAGGCTCTATCCCCTTACATAAAGCCACTGAGGACAGTAAATTAGAAGTACATGAAGGCCCTGAGGCAGCGTACTCCCCCTCCTTCAGCCCTAACCACCAGCACTACCCTTCTCTTTCCATCATGGCTACTCGAATCTTCTCCTCTACCGTCAGTCGATTAGATCCAGTTTCGTGGTCACTCATTCCTTTCAGCTCCACTAGCCTGTCCACTATTTGTTTCTGCCTCCATGGTCAGTCTGTTACCCCTGCTCTCCGCTTAGTCGTTTTATTTCCAGGGCCGTGGCAAAGCATGGCATAACTTTATTATGATCTTTATTTTAATTTCATCTTTTTTTGGCTGACTTCCCTCCCTGGATGACATCAGAGGACGCTCTGTGTGCCTTTAAAGTGAGCCCCATTATGCAGAAACTTGCATTAATCAACAGAGAAGTTCTTAAAGTGGACTTTGCAGGAATGGTTCTTCTCTAGAGAAACATCCCGGGGAGCCTCTTATGACGAGGAAAGGAATAGGTGCTAAAGAAATAAATAACAAAAAAGGTTTGTTTA
>JBBJLS010000036.1:16752825-16768198 GCA_037577275.1 Bryconaethiops microstoma | reverse complement strand
CAGCACCACCAGTATACTGATCACCGCCTGATCATCTGGAATCATCTGCTCCTGTTTCTTCACTGATTCAGGACTTAGATGGTCTTTGTTCTGCTTGAATGATTCATACGTAGGTCACTGTGTGTCTTAATAAACAAAAATATTTCTCTGGTAAGGTTCAGGGACTGAACTGAAAATGAGAGTCTTTGAAAGTCCTTCAGGAAGCCTGGAAAAGTATTCTTGAAGACCAGTGTGGGTGTGTGTAAGTGTGTGTGTCTGAGGTCTTCTAGCATCAAACAATGCTACCAAACTGAGAAGCTGAAGGCATCCTCTAAAACACAGAAAAGGGTCAAAACATCTTTACAAACTGCTTTTAACTTCGTTGGACAGTTCAACATGCTTGGAGGAGAACAATTCCAATCAACCTTCTGATGATTGGGCCGGTGCTTAGGCTTCTGGAGGCCCATCTCCTCAACCTGCCCTGATTTGAACAAACTGTTTATTAAATGTATTCTTTTATTTTATAGCTGTCACACATTATGACCTAAATTGCCAGCCTGATGGGACATGTTTAATCTTCCCCCAAGAATCCTGACTTATTCAGTTCAAACTGGAGCAGAATTAAATCAGTCATCAGTTAGGTTAAGTAAAAATGTTTTTTTAATTGCTTTGATCATGATACAGACCCAATGGGCCTAAGCTACATCAAGTCTTTCAAGTCTTGCAGAGGGTTATTACTTTTGTTTCGCCGTATTTTTCAAATATAATTGTTCAGTATACAATGTAATTATGTTCTGTGTTGAAAGGTTCAAGGTTTTTAGAATGCTTTTTCTTTCTGCTAAATGTATTTTCATGTGAATTTTACACATTCAAAGTCTAGAGAAAGTTCTCTGGCCTGCATAAAAAAAATAGGTTGGGTCACAGCCTTGGTCCAGGTTTGGTGGTGGTTCAGTTTGTGAGCCCAGCAATTTGTTTTTATGTTTTCTTTTCCCTCTAGGCCGATGGACTGTGCCTGGCCCGGCACAGTTTCCTTTTTGTATTACACTGTTTATTCAGGAACAGGTGCATTTTTAGCGTCGGTCCATCGGATGTATGTCGGCACACACCTGAGGGGGCACATCAGGTTCAGACCATGCGGCTATTTTTCATTCCTTGTAAGGTCCAGGAGACCCTTCGGCCCGCTCTGGGTTGGCGGCTTCGTAAAAGTGGCGGGAAAGTGGTACGTTTTTGGTTTTTTTGGGTTTTTTTGCTGAGAAACGGCGTTGCTGCCCGAGGGGAGCAGAATTGGCACCTCCCAGAGACGAGTGGACAGGTTACATGATGGAGTGGTGGAGAGATTCTCATTTAGAAGATGAATGCTGACAGGGAGACTCCCGGGGGACCTGCTCCTTCTGTCCAATTTGAAAACTAAAGGAAAGGCACTTGTGATTAACCACACACCTGGCTCGCTGAGTGACGGCCAGGAGAGCTGCTCGCCCTCATTTTCTGCTCTTTCACCCTTGTCTTCCCACAGTTAAATTACCGCTTCGCCCAACTAAACGCCGATTATATCTTAGTTGAATACAGTTCACTTTTGGCAGACCAAGAGATCTCCCCAGGCTCTCCAGAAACTGGACTGAGCAGCTTTATCTGTTTACTTATACTCTTCATTCTATAATATATGAAGCTACACCTACACAATGCATGAAGCACTAACTTACAGCAATAGTTTTCAAAAAACTCCGTTTATATTGCTGTGCTGATATGGCACAATGTCCTTTAATATCCCACTTGCTCATTGTACATATGTAGATCTATAACTTTACATATGTAACTTAAAATACTCCGACTTAGCTTCCATATTTTACCTTTAACTTGTGTTCCTTGTTTAAGTCCTTATTTAGATTAAAATTTGTACATATTTTGGAATATTGCACAGTCATAAAAAAGGAGCCGATCAGGATACATTTTACTGCATGTTATATTTGTATAACTGTGCATGTGACAAATAAAGAATCTTGAATCTTGAAAACAAAACAAACAAAAAAACCACCACAAGTGTAGTCGATCAAGACGTTTGCTTCTTTTAGATTTGCACTGGAGTTGCAATTCTAATGCATGGCTTAAAATGACCATTTAGAATAATGAAAACTGAACATCTTAATTATCGTACACTAGCCTCAAAGCATATTTTACATTTGCCATGTCCATCTGTTTTGTGTTCAGTCAAAATTAAATTTTTCAAGACCATTTCCCAACCTTGCTTTATCCTTTAGACTTAAAAAGGCTGTTACTGTACCGTATATGTAAATGAACTCCATCCTGACTGCTTATGTTGAATTGTGCCTCATTCAAAAAGCACTCTGAACTGAAACACTCCTTTGTACATGTTTTTTTGTGACATTTCAAAAACAATACATTAGTTTCCACCTATGAAATAATGAGTGTTTTGTTGTTGTTGTTTGCACTTTAAGAATATTTAAATCCTAATACATAAAAACAGTAGACTTAGTTATGAAGTTACAAATGCTGTATGATTCACTGTTGTCTACACATCTGGACAAAAGTACATAAAATAGCTAAATACAATGGTAGCACTCACCTTGAAGCCTGTGTTTTTGTGTCTGCTGTCCTTTGGGGAAAGAGGGATAATGTATTTTGAACTTTAAATGACAGATGTGCAGGGATGGTTTCATAAAATTACTCCTATTACTGTAATTAAGTGTTTTTTTGGGTACCTGTACTTTTATGAGTATTTTGTCAAGCCTGTAATTGTACTTCTGCCTAAGTGTGCTTTTATTCTACATGGCTACTTTTAAAAGCATAATTAAGTACAATTTAGCCTGCCATCATCAGACCGAATTGCATCTGCCAGAGCAAATAAAACATGAGCCAGCAGATTCTTTTGGTTACCAGACTACCTACAGCTTGAATTACATCCAAACCTTTCATCGGCATTTTTGTAGCCAATAAGGCTATCCACCAATTGCAAATGGGCCAGTATAAAACCATAAAATATGGATGAAAAAAATGGTTCCAACGTGGGGGGGGGGGGGGTTGTTCACTGGCAACAACAGGGCAGTTGTTGGGAGTCGGGGGTAATTTGGGGACTGAAAATTTGGACCATTATAGCAGGGGGGGACATATCCGGCCCACTCTTCAAAATCATTAGTTTTGTCTCCCCCAGCCTGCAAATGCAATGGAAACTTTGTTTTCTGCATGTGATTGTCAGGATTCCTTCGGGATTCCTAACAGCAACCAAGATACTGAACCTAACCCCATTTCTAGACTCTGCTCCTCACCTTCACAAAGACCCCTGATAGCTAGATCCAGTTCACCTGAGTATTAGTTATGTGACTCATGTACTTCCAGTATAAATGCTGTTCTGTTTATCGGGGTTATTGTCAGCGCCTTACATACCGTATTGCCTTACATTCCTGTTACTTCCAGTTGGATTTCCTGGTTTTGATTCTTTTGTTGGTTTGTTTAGACACAGATTCTCATCTTACCCTTTCTGCTCTGTTCGCTTTTTGGATTAACCCTTTGAACTCTGGGCCATTTTTGATCTTTTTGCATCCCTTTGTTTATTGGCCTATAACATATTAATTCCATAAGCTAGCCATTCATGTCTTATGTTGTTTTTTCTTCAGAAAACCCAGAGCTACTTATTTATATAATTATTTAATGTGAAACTAACAAGTAAAATCTTGATATTATCATTTTTAGAAGAAAATTCTACTTTTCACCTTTTTTTCTTTTATTTCTACAAGACAATGTTGTTCAATAGAGATTTAACTTTAGAAATGTGTGGGGCAAAGGGCCATAGACATTGTTATATGATTTTTTTTTTCAAACTGGGACATTATATGGCTTATTACAATATAAAAATATGTGCTTATTTCCAGACAGAATTAGAATTTGACCTTTCTTGGTATCATTATTACTGCTGAAGAAGTTAACTGTCTGCCCCAGAGATGTTCCTGATCAGACGACCTCTAGAATGCAGTCAAACACTTTTCCCCAACAGTTACAAACATATGACACAACACCATTATAAAAAAAAATAATATAGCAACAGAATGAAAATACATATATATTTATTATATAGAAAGACAGTAGGAAAAATTATGATGAATTATTACGAATTTGTTACACTGAATCCAACGACAAGTGTGTGGACCATCGCGGAAGCGAACGCACGCTTTATTTGCGCCTGAAGTAAATGATATGGATGTTTTATGGCGTTCCAGCAGTGTGTTTTTTGTGGGAAACCTTTTTAAATTTACTCTCTTTTGCACACACATTTACTCTTGAATAATTTATTGCACAAACACGGGACTTAGACGATCGTATAGGGTGAGTCTTCTCGATTTCAGTGTATCATGCGTGTGTGTTACTCCTATCGCGAGTTATGAGTCTGAGACTACAGATTACAAATATGAACGCAAAATGCGTTCATGGAGTTCGAAAGGTTAATTTTCTGGACCATTTTTGATACGGCTCGCTTTGTTCACATTGCTTTTTGAACTTTTTGCTTGTTTCAGTCACTTATTACCTGTTAGAATAAACATTTCTGCTTTTTGCACTCTGCATTTATCCCCTGTCCGGTCTGATCATGACAAAGGAGATAGCAGCTCACAAAAATTCAGCTTTTGATCTTTAAAAAAACACATTGAGGTTAGAAGATTTACCGCTAATGTTATGGCACAATATTACAATAACTACTTACACTATGTTAAGCTAAATCACTATTTATTTAACCAAACTTTCCCAGCATTTTGAACAATGAATGATTAGTTTTAATAATGACTCTTAATGGCAGTGAGGTACTAAAGTAATGCACTGAGACAGTATTTATCTTCACAGAGGAAACATGTCTGGAAGATTGGTCACCCCCGTGACATCATTGTGACAGTCGAGAAAAGACTACAGCCATTGCAAACAAGCTCCCAGCAAGTAAGCAAGCCAGGTTGCCAGATGTGATGCTGGCAGCTGCAAGCAAATGTGTTCCATTAGCAACTGTCGACAAGCTTGTCATCAATTTCATGTGCGAAAGTCCGCAGCCATTTGTATTGGTAGAACAGTCAGCTTCCCAACAATTAGTCACCACATTGCAACGTCAAGCCAAAGTCGTCTCCGCATCCACTGTCCAAGCTAGAATCTGTAAGTCTGCTTACATGAAGAACGGTACGATTGCAGAACTGGGTAAATTTGTTGCTAACACCACTGATTGGTCAACTCGTCAAAAAGGTGACCTTAGATTCCACTGGATCACTGGAAAGGAGATCTGAGATTGAGAAGAAAAGACTGAGAGGGTGATATGCTTGCTGGTGTTCTAGATTATATTCATGATCAATGTAAGATTAGAGGCTTATGTATGTAGATCCAATCTCATCAAAGCTTTTCATGTGTTTGGGGCCCCAGAATGATGCTGAGGTAGAAAAAGATGCTCTTGACATGACTGGGCACATTGAATACCACCCAAACACACACACACATCACCAACACGCCCCTCCTTGAACGTCCCTCTCCACCTCCTAACACAATGCATGTACACACCAATCAGTATATACACACACCAATCATTTCTGCTTTAAACAAAGAATTCAAACAACTTAGACTTTAACAGCCACTGTAACACCCCACTATTTATTACACTTCACATTCTCTATCCAGCTGCAGCTATATTTGCACAACTATATTTATGGCTGTCTAGTGCTGTGAGCAGCTGGTGGTCTAGTGGTTAGGGCTTTGCCCCTGCAATCAGAAGGTTGTGGGTTCGAAACACTGCTAGTGTCATCACTGAGGTTCCCTTGATGAAGGTACGGTCCCCACACACTCCTCCCTGGGTGCCCCTCATTGGTGACAGCCCCCTGCTTCACTTGGTGAATGGATTAAATGCTTTACTTCCATTCTGTAACTCTCCACTGCTAAAATACAGTATCTTTCATAATACTGTATTCGTTTAGACGAGTATGGTAACTACCGCCGACTGCATTAAATGTTGTCTTGTTCTTTTGTTTCGTTGCTCTTGTGTTTTTCTTGCACTCTCTTTCGTCCTGTCTGCACTTTTGGTCTTTTGGTGTTCTGTTTCTGTTCTTGCGTTGCACCATGGTCCCGGAGGAACATTGTTTTGTTTCACTGTGTATTTTGTGTATGTTGCTAAAATGACAATAAACCAACATGACTTGACTTGATGCAAGTGTGATCCTTGATGAAGACTCTAGTCTGGAATATCAACTGTCCTGATGACAAAAAAGAAAAAAAAATGTATATGTCACTAGTTAAATCTTGTGGCAATAACAGATGCTGCCCTCGAACGAAACCTACAAGCTTTCCTGTGCAATCTTTGTAAAATGCCAGGGCACTTGGGAGAAAACTGAGAGATCTTATATAGTGAAGTAACAAAGGACTAGTGTGAGCTACAGATCATTTGTGCCAGTGCAACACGGCGGAATTCGACTCGCCTTGCCATTGAAAGAATAATTTTACATCATCAGTGAGAAAGAAGAAGATGAAATCAGGGCGGTCTGTGAGGCTTTTGGGTTATAACATTACATACCTACCATGTTTTCAGTCTATCCTTATATTATTGACGGTTTTATTTCTTGTATCTCATATACTTGTTTACAGGTTAAGTCCTGTTGATATTCCTCAGGGAGTAATGTAACACCACAAAGCCACTGGTGACGTTCTCCAGTCAGAGTCCAGCTGAATTATGGAATGAGAGCTGCCAGGACTTCAATCCTACCAGGCTGAAAACATCAAGAAAGATCTGCATGCTACTCATCAGAGCCCTTCAAAATGGCCTGCAAAAGCTTTTTGGACAGATGATGGAGGATTCAGACTTGGCTTCTTGGCTGCAGTCATCTTACCCAAGTTCTTGACCTGGTCTAACAAAGCAGATATAATAAAAGCTGGTAAGTTAAAACTAGGACAACTATTCACATGATCCTATTTGTGTGTGTGATGCTATGTGTGCACAAATGTATAAACGTCTTTACTTTATAACTCCTCAACCATGGTTGGTACTCATACATGAGCGCCCCATGATGCCAAAGTATCCTTTATTTGAAATTTAGCTGCTGTAAGTGTGTGTGAACTCAAAGATGTTCACAGGAACTGAATAGTGAAACTTACCAAGGCACCAGAATTAATCTACTTTAAATTACAGACTTCATGAACCAGTATCTCGAAATGATGGAGCCTTGCGAATATTCTGTAACCCCTTAACTTCCCTGCCATTAAATAACACTGTAGCTTTTCTTAGAAAAGGTGAGATATGTGCTCTCTCTCTCCCTCTCTCTCCCTCTCTCTCTCGCTCTCTCTTCCCCTTCCTCAATCTGATCTTCTCCTCTCATTAAAGCCGAACAGTTTCTCCCAGTCTCCTTTCCTCCTCTGAATAAAACTCCTCTCCTCTCCTCGGTCGATTCCCATCCAATTAAAAGCCCCTTTCCGTGCGTCCGTCATCTAATTAAAATACCCCCGTTCACTTTTGCCACGTCGATCCACTTAGCCACACAAGAAAAAGCCTCACCTTCCCGGCGCTCGCCTGGCGCTTCGGAAACTTTCACCCTTTCATTGCTGGGTCATCTCTGAACTCACTTCTCCCTTTCTTTTCCCCTCCCCTCCCCCTCCCCTCCCCCCTCCCCCTCCCTTCCCCTCTCATCCCCTCCTCTCCCTATGCCTCTTCCTCTCCTCCCCTCCTTCTGTTACTCTTCTCATGTCTGAGCTAAATTGGACAGAGACTTGTAGGTAATTGAAGATCATTGTCTCCCCAGGCTTTGGAGGCTTTCTAAGTTTCTTTGTGGTTCCCCCTCTCCCTCACTGTCCAGCCAATTTTCAACCCATCGTGTTTGTTTGCTGCCACCCCCCCCCCCCACCCCCCACGAGGTCTCCATGGGAAAACGTATTCCATTTGTTATATACATGCCTGCGTAATTACACACCTAGTTTCCCGTTCATTAGAAACATCCACCGCACGCTTATTCTAATTGGACATTCTATCAGAAACACCCATCATGTAGGTACTTTACAGTTACAGGCTGTGGCTCGTCTGTTGCTGCACAATTTATAGGCCCCCCTCAATCACATCCACCAATGGAAGTGGAGCACCGCAGGACCAGCGCCGACCAGATATTATCTGAGTGGTGGACCATTCTCAACACAGCGGTGACACTGACATGGTAGCAGTACATTAGTGCGTATTACACGACCGTGAGTGTAGCAGCACTGGTGCAGGGTTCACACACTGTGTACTGTCATCATATCTAAAGCTGTTAATCTGTTATTGACTAATTTTACATGGGTTATTTATCCTAAAGCTGTGGCCCTTGAGTAGCCCTTTGTCCTGCATATTGTAGTATTTTCCCTTCTCTAACACACACTCGTCTGGGACTCGCTAATTAGCTCATTAATTGGGGTAGGTGGATTAGAGCAGGAAAAATGCTGAATATATGCAGGCCAGGGCAGCTCCAGGATAGGGGACCACTGTCTGGCCAAATGTGGCATGTGTTAAATGTTGCATGTATCTTGTTGAGCGCTTTACACTGTTTATTAGACACTCACACTTGTTGAGTGTTATTTAGTGACACCTATCACATATGTAGGTTGTGCTATGTAGGTTTGCTGTGCCTGATAAAGCAAGCAGTAAACCTTACAATAACCTACCATCCAAATCATACTGACTTTAACACCATTATTATTAAAATGACCATAGAGGCTTGAATTTTACTATGTTTACTCCATTTTGGTCATTTTTATAAATAATTTGAAAACTCCAGCTTTCCTCCAGCTCACATCAAAGTAAGTTCCTTGATGAATTAACCAATAGAAAAACTCCAAACTGACCTGGAAAAAATATTAATGCATTCACTTCCTTTATAGGTTCAGGGTGTTTTTTCCATCCCCTTTAAAATGATTATTTTTGTGCAGAATAAATGTTGCTAAAATCATATCTGGAATAATGGGAAGAAAAATCCACCAGGACAAAACCATGGTCTAACAGATACAATCAAATGGCCGCTAATGGTCTAATGGAGTTGGAAATACGCGGCTTTTTTTTGTGATAGTGATGTCCAAACAGTGTTGGACTAAAATGTACCAAAATTGAACCATTAACCCTTAGTTACACTACATGGACATACGTATTGGGACATACGTATAGGGCTAATAGACTTCTTACTTCCAGTGAAGGACATTCTTAATGCTCCACCAGACCAAGACATTCTGGACAGCGCCATGCTTCCAACTTTGTGGACCCAGTTTGGTGAAGAACCTTTTCTATTCCAGCATGACTGTGTCTCAGTGCACAAAGCAGCTCCATAAAGACGTGCTGGAGGAGTTCAGTGTGGAAGAACTCGACTGGCCACAAAGAGTCCTGACCTCAACCCCATCCAGCACCTTTGGGATGAACTGGAACAGAGATTGTGAGCCAGACTTTCTCGTCCAACATCAGTGCCTGATCTCATAAATGCTACAGAGTGAATGAGCACAAAATCCCACAGAAACTCCAAAATCTTGTGGAAAGCCTTTCAAGTAGAGTGGAAGCTGTTATATCTGCAAAGGAGGACCAACTCCATATTAAAGTTTATGGGTTTAAATGCAATGTCATTAAAGTTCCTGTTGGTGTAATGGTCGGGCGTCCCAATACATTTGTCCACCTAGTGTATATAAATGACCTCTGTTGTGCTCTTATTGTGTACTATATCATTATAATTATGTGCAATATCTTTATCATTAAGTGCAATAGTCTTACCATGTACAATATTACTACTAATGTCATTATTAGTGCAATAATGGACTTGGTATATAGATCAACTCCAGACTACTATCTGTGTTACTAGTAAAGTACATCAGCAGTAATTTATTTATTTATTTATTTATAGTGTTTATATCCACCTCTCTTACTGACCTCAGTGCATAGTGTATATAGTATTTTCCGGAGAGTTTTGTATTAGATTTTATATTGTCCTTTGTGTCTCTGTGTGTCGCTGAATAACCAATTTCCTCCAAAGTAAAGTTCTCTGATTCTGATTCTCCAACGCTGTCTCCCTCAGTGAGGCTCATTAAAGGACCTGCATCTACATTTTTGAAAAGTTTTGGGACAATGTCTGTTGTGCAAAGTGCTAAAATAGTGAAATGGAAAGGTCTGAATTGAATTAAACACATAATTGTCTAATTTCCACTCAGGCTGCTTTATTCAGCTGTTTTTTTTCCAGCCTCCTGAACTTTGCTCAGAAGTTTCCCTCTCTGCTCTGACGCCTGCCGATTGATCCTGGGCAGCTCGGCCTTGACCCGCCAGTGCTATAATTGAACACTTTCATGCAGCCTCAGCATCACTTGACGAATGTTTGTCTCACTGTAAACTCAGATCTTCTTTTCAGCTTCCATGACTCATCCTCCCTTTCCGCTGCCAAGGCACGGAGAGGCAGGATTTAGAGCTGTGTGTGCTCTCGCCGCGTGTGTGTGGATGGCTCTTATGCTGAACAAGAGCTGTAATGAATAGTAATAAACTGGTTAATCCCTGCAGTGACAAAAGGGGGTTCCAGCACGGGCCGATCTTTGTCGCTCCTCGTAATGAAATCTCACCCAGAAGCTCCAGCAGCACCAAGTGTGTGTATTACGCTCGCACAATGACTACATACATCAAACTGACACCACACAGGGGGCGAGCGGGGCCGGCGGGGGGGGGGCCTGCAGATGGAGAGTTTTGATTGGCTGCTTTGTCTGTAAGCCATCGGCTTGGTGGATGGTGTTGTGGTGGCGGGGGGTTGCTCTATTTATCTAGGATGGGATCACACCATCTGTCTCTCCATCGGCCAATCAGCTCTAATTCCCTCTTTTCCACCAGCTTCATCTTCATCATGGAACTGAGTGTGTGGTCGTTTTTTTCCCACCTCTATTCTGGCAAGCATATGTCCTGTGCTGTGATTGGCTGAGAGAATCTTGACTTCTGTTCTAGGATTGGCTTAGAGTGTCTCGGTTATGTGCTTTGATTGTATAATAGTGTCCCTCATCAACACTTTAATGGGGTAATAGTCTCTCTCCTGCAATGGGATTGGCTAATAGTGTCTCTCTTCTACGCTGTGATTGGCTGAGAGAATCTTAACTTCTGTTCTAGGAATGGCTAGGAGTGTCTCGGTTATGAGCTTTGATTGTATAATAGTGTCCCTCTTCAGCACTTTAGTGGGGTAATAGTCTCTTCTGTGCTGTGATTAGTAAGCAATTTGTCTATCCTGTACTGTGATTGGCTAAAACTGTCTTTATCCAGCACTGTGGTTGTCCAACAGTGTCTCTTTTCATCACTGCAATTGGCTAATAGTGTCTATTTCCTGTACTGTGAGCGGGTTATAGTGTCTCTCTCCTGTGCTGTGATTGGCTTATAGTGTCTCTTTCCTGTGCTGTAATTGGCTTATAGTGTCCCTCTCCTTTGCAATGGTTGGCTAATAGTGTCTCTATCCTGCATTATGATTGGCTAACAGTGTATCCATCCTGCAGTGTGACTGGCTAGTGGTGTCCCTTTCCTGATCTGCAACTGGCAAATAATGTCTATTCCCTGCACTGTGACTGGCCAAGAGTGTCTCACCTGCACTGGGATTGACCAATAGTGTCTCTGTCCAGCACTGTAATTGGCCAACTGTGTCTCTCTTTTGAGCTGTGGTTGACTAACAGCGTCTTTCTCCTGCGCTGTTATTGGCTTATAGTGTCTCTATCCTGAGCTGTGTTTGGATATTAAAGTCCATCTCCTGTGCAGCGACTGGCTTATAACATACCTTTCCTGTGCTGCAATTGGCCAACAGTGTCTCTCTCCTGCACTGTGATTGGCTAATAGTGTCTCTATCCTGCACTGGGATTGGCTGACAGTGTCCCTCTCCTGAACTGTGATTGGCCAACAGTGTCCATCTCCTGCGCTGTGATTGGCCAGCAGTCGTCCACTTAATGGGCTGTGATTGGCTCTCAAATCCTGAGCTGTGATTGGCTAATTGCCTTCACCTCCTGCACTGAGACTGGCTAATGTTGTCCTTTCTCTTGATTGGCCGCACACTGGTAGCCAATCACGTAGGCGGTGGGCGGGGCTTGAGTGAATACAGGTGGGAAAATAATTACGTGTTTTCTTCTGGCGTGCGGGCTTCTCTGCAGAGAGAGAGAGAGAGAAGGAGGAGGAGGAGGAAGAGTAACGTTGCGTCTCTCCGTGACGTCGTGAGTGAGTGGAGGGAGAGAAAGAGAGAGAGAGAGAGAGAGAGAGAGAGAGAGAGAGTCAGGTATGGTGCTCCATCGTCCTCATCGTGCGGATTTACCATCCTCTCCGTCGTTCTCTGTCCGTCACACTCGTGTGTGTGTGTATGTGTGTGAGTTTGTGTGTGTGCTCGCTCTGATTTCTCCTCTCTCCTGCAAGGCGACCATGGCTCGTGTGTGAACCTCGTTTGCAGCTCTTTTTTGGAGTATTTTTTATTGGAGAAGGTGGAGCGGCTTCTTTCCCTCCTTCATCTCCCGAAATCCAGCAATACGTTCATAGACACTCGACTGTATCCAGAGCTGCAGCTTCAGATCCACAGATCTACAGATATATATCCATCGCTGGAAACGCTGAGACTGTTAATAACCAGCCTGAACATCTGATTTCAGAGCAGGAGACGCTCCTCCAGCCTCGACGCAATACTGACAGTAAAAAAGCAATTGATTTTTTTCCCACCAGCTGCTGTGAAGTTTTTTTTTTTTTCCCCAATGCAAGACCTGCAAGAAGCCTCAGCCTGAGAACCTTCTCACACTCTGATCTCCACTCTGGGAACCTTCTCCAACAAGCTAATCAGCACTGTAAGTGGCATTTCCCCATTATTTTACAGTGATCACTGTCTGTGGGAGTCTTCACTTTAGGTGGGACTGGTGTGAAAGAGGGGTTTGGAGAATCAGAACCACTTTATTGGCCTCGCCTGTTGGGAAGTTGAGGGTTTGTGATGACAGAACAACTCCAAGCGGGTCAGGGGTGGGTCCGAGAAGCTCATTTTTACTACTTTTTCAGAGAACGCATCAAGCCCATCATCAAACGGAATGGTGCTGGATCATCCAGCTGCACGTGTTTGAGCTACAGGATGCAAACAAGTGCAAGAAACTAGCGGGGAGGACGTGGCACCATTTGCATGCATGGTGTGTGAGCAGTGTGTGTGGCAGTAGATCAGTTGGGACTGTGACAGGTGCATACATGCAAAAGCCATTGCCTCCCTAAAATCAGAACCAGAATCAGAAACTTTATTGATCACCAAGGATCAATAGCACAGACACACATAGACAAGAACAATAAAGTCTAAATAGAATCAATGAAATTGCTCAATATGAAATACACTAATCTATATACACAAAATACTGGGGTATAAATACTATAGATAAATAACTTACTGTTAAGTGAGTTACTTGTAACAGAAATAGTGTTTTGGAGTTATTCTCAATATCGAGTCAGTTTTTGCTGTAATCAAGATCAGTAGTAGAAAGGTAATATTGACACAAGTAGTGATATTTTACATGGAAAAGTCTATTGCACTAAATATAAGATATTGAACATAATGATAAAGTTTTGGTACCCAATAAGAAAACTGTGCACGGTAGACTATTACACATAATAATAAGACAAAAATGCACATAATGGTAATGGTTTAGTACCAATAAGACATCTGCACATGGTACTGCACATAGTAAGACTATAGAACATAATGTTGAGATATTGCACATAATGTTTTAGCACCCGATAAGAAAACAGCACAGTATTGGACATACTAAGACTGTTGCACATAATAAGAAGATAAGAATGCACATAATGGTAATGATCTAAACACAAAAAAGAAATTGCACAACTGTGTAGGATCAGATTTTTGCACAAAATCACCTCTTCAGGAGAACCTCACATCTCAGGACTGGAGGCTTTGCATAAGAAGGGTTCGATCATAATCTGAAAATCACTTTGGGAGTGGACCGATAGAAATAAATGACGTTTTGTGAGAAGGAAAAAGGAAGATGTACTGTGCAAAAGTCTTAGACACCTGAGAAAATTATAATTAAAACCTGTTTATCTGAGCAGTATATACTAACTTAGCTAATATTAGAATACATACAAATAATATTTATACAGTAAATAGTGATTTTATGTATGTTAATGATTTCCAGATCTCTCCTCATGGAAGCGCAGTATTACACTGTAGTTCTCATCAAATACCTCAAATATCTGGTTCAGCTGAACCAGTTCTTCATTAGATGAAACCAGAAGCTGCTGATGGAGTTTCATGAATCCATGTAAAGATTGGAGGCTTTAAGGATCTGAACCTGTGTTCTTCTAACCAGCTCTTAAAACTTCAAGTACTTTTTTACAAATAAATTGTGATATTATTTACTGCTTTCTTATTTGTATGCATTTATTCTAATGTTAACTTCTGTATTTACTGACAGAAAGTCCCTCACTAATGGCTTTAAACAGTTTGGGCACAGGGGTATAAAGCTTTTGCACAGTACTGTACATTCTTTGATGTAAATGTAAAAATATGTTAAATATGTGGTGTTCCCACCATGTTTCCAGTTTCAAATTATATAAGAAACACTAAAATAATATAAAAATGTTCCAGCAGTGAAGATATACAGCCCTATGCATGTTTTGTACATTTTAATGCACATTTACTGTTTATTTGCTGAACTGAAGTCAGTGGATAAAAAACTAAAACAAAGCTAAAAAACACTAAACTGAAAATGTTGCCGGTGCAAAAGTTAGGATAGGGCATGTTATTCTTTATATTTTACAGAAATTAATGACATACATTAAAATCTTACTTAGTATGTACTAATTACAATATTTGTTCACTCAAATGATTAAAAACATATTTTAGTTTGCCATAGCTCATGGATTGATGTTTAATTACTTCAGTACTGAAGTTTTCACTTCAGTCCTTTCACTTATTTTCACCCAGAAATTCACAAAGGATTGTAATTTAACTGTGGGTGTACGAACGTTTGTATGTGATTTTGTGTGTGTGTGTGTGTGTGTGTGTGTGTGTGTGTGTGTGTGTGTGTGTGTGTGTAAATGCGGCTGTGTGCAAACTTACATTTAAAATAACATGTACAGCTTTTAAATGGATGGATTATAAATAGTAGAACATAAAACTGCTTTACTACGTAAAAACTACTTCACTGCCATGTTTACTACGATACCGACCACACACACCGCACACACTTCACCGATCAGCTGGGATTTGACTGTAGAGGTGCAGGTGTTCAGTGTCTGTTCAGACAAAGTAAAGCAGTACCTGCAGTGCTGTCACTGTTTCCCCTCACTGTCCTTACAGTCACGCACTGAGGAGCATCTTCACACACACACACACACACACACACACACACACACACACACACACACACACACACACACACACACACACAC
>JBBJLS010000036.1:16739846-16752725 GCA_037577275.1 Bryconaethiops microstoma | reverse complement strand
TATATATATATATATATATATATAAATAATAAACTTTGCCCAAAAATGAGTTTTCAGCAGAAAAGGTAGAAAAGCCGTGAAGCAAAAAGCAAATTCTTCATTGTACTAAAAATAAAGAAAACTCTTCAACAGAAGGTGCACCCAAATGTTTGACTTGTAGTGCTGTTAGCCAAGTCTGAAAACTTCTGAATAAAAATTCATTAAAAAGTTTGTATAACCGACAGCTGAGACAGTGATTCAGTGGTTGAAATTGTTCTGCTGTTCTGGAGTCAAGCAAGGACAGAGCACAGTAGCTTAATCCCTCTCAGGAGGCTTCGGCAAGAGAAGCTCTGAAAGCTTTGAGACAGTTAAAGTTACAAGTGCAAAGAGGCTTTACATACTCCAGTGTTTAAACTCTGACGAACACACATATTATACAACCTCTGAGACAAGAGACATAAAAAGACACCATTACTTGCAAGACACAGTGATGGGATGACACCACCATCTTACTATTTTTGTCCATTGAAAACCTCAACATTTTAAAATGACCAACCCATTTTTATCCAGTTTTCTCCTCAATTTAAAAATGTTCAATTCCACCCGATTCCAATTCCACCATATACAAAGCAATGCCATTTTTATTTAGTTAAACTCTCAAAAATATGCATTGTCCTTAGCACAAATATGTTGAAAATTTTACTATTTTAGTAATTATAAACTAGCTAAACTTATTGTCTCATGTTAACATTAGACTATATGTTATTATAGTCTGTTATTATGTCACTTCCTTCGCTTTGCTTTAAGCTGTTACACTACAATTACTTTTGTGACATTTTAGACGGAGTTACAGAATTTGATTGAATTCAACATTTGATACCCGATTCAGAAGTTTCTACTTCATACTAGATCAGTGTTATCTCAGCTGGATATGTGCTTTTACCAGTAAACATACTCTATACTACTAGATATTATACAAAAAAAACAATGCAGTGAAGTTTCTTTGGTAAAAAAAAAAAGAAGTTAATATTGTGTTTAGAGGAGAACAGTTAGAAGAACACAGATTTGCTCTTAAATTCACAGTAACAAAAAACAGCTCATCTAATCCTTAGGGATACAGGGGGTTTGGAAGACAGTTACATGAAAATGAATTATGACTGCTACTCGTTTTTTCTCACAGATGTCATATGAAGACCTCAGGCAAAAAGAAATGCAAAAAACCTAGGATATGGGCTCTTTGAGTACACTATGTGGACAAAAGTATTGGGACACAACTGTTTTTCGGGGTTTGTGCTAGGCCCCTTACTTCGAGAGAAGGACAATCTTAATGCTTCAGCAGACCAAGAGATATTGGACAACGTCATGCTTTCAATTTTGTGGACACCGTTTGGGGAAGAACCTTTTCTATTCCAGCATGACAGTGCCCCAGTGCACAAAGCAAGCTCCATAAAGACATGGCTGGATGAGTTTGGTGTGGATGAACTTGACTGGCCACACAGAGCCCTGACCTCAACCCCATCCAACACCTTTGGAATGAACTGGAACAGAGATTGTGAGTCAGGCCTTCTCATCCAGCATCAGCGCCTGATCTCATAAATTCTCTACAGAATGAATGAGCAAAATTCCCACAGAAACTCCTTATGGAAAGCCTTCCAAGACGAGTGGAAGCTGTTATTGCTGCAAAGGGGAATCAATTTGAATGCAATGTCAATAAAGTCCCTGTTGTAATGGTCAGCCGTCCCAATACTTTTGTCCATATAGTGTATTCTGACTTGGGTATGACCATTCTAGTTTAACTTACTTTAGTTTGCTATAAGGTCTAATCCATGTCTTTGAAATAGTAGCATAGTAGCATAGCAGGACACCCTACTGAAGAACATGCATTATACATTCTCTGAGAAATCCAACCAAGCTAAACAACATTAACATCGTAAACATTTGTGCATGAGAGAGCAGGATCTGAGCGTGAACATCATATAAGAGTGATGAAAAAGAAACGATCCGGACGGATGCATAGTACACATACAATAAGTGAAAGCGTGCCCTTGTTTATGACGTGACTGTGAACTTGTCGAAGTGCTGTAAAAATTTGATGGCAAGCACGGTGCAGTGATTTGGCCCTGTAAATGCTTTAAGACAAGCAAGGCAGATGGAGCCCCTCAGGGACAGCGTACATAATGAACCTCAAGACACAGCTGAGCAAAAAGCCCGATTTATAAATTAACCAATTCTCCCCATACCTCAAAAGAAGCTGACCAGCCATGACATGTGTGGTTTTCGAAGTCTGCTTCCTTGCTTTTGCACTGGAGCTACGAGGCTAATGTAGCTAGCAATTGAATCTCACACACAGGGGCTAAATAGGGCTGCAGGGTCCCAGAGCAGAGCGTCTGCACCTTCAGTGTGTACTGTAATTTAAGCTCTGGCACTGTTTTTAATGCAAATGTAAATAATTTTTTATAGAAGTGTGAAATCCCTTTATAGTGTATCAATATTTCATGTGACAAACTATGCTAACAGATCCCACTCCTGGCCCCTCAGCTCCCAAACTGTTAACTTTTTCACCCCTGCACACTGAATTGAGACGCATTCATCTTACACTTCTGCTGACTTTCAGTCACGTAAGTACTTACTGAATCCTACATGCTGTTTCGCAAAGACTACCTGTAAATCCCCAATAGAGAAAATGTCAAATTCTGCCTATTCGTCGTAGTTTCTTATACCTTATAGCTTCTACAGCCGTAAAAACACAGTTCATAGTTTAAACTCAACAGGGCTACTGGACCATGACGTACAGATGCTTTAATCATGTAAAGTGTTCCATGGTCATGTTTTAAGCATATTTTCCTAGTTTCAGAAATAATTTATTATCAGGAGGGTTTTAAGTGTATTCTGAACAGATTAATAAATGTACACAATTGTGAAAGTCATCTTGGTTTTGTCAGTTTTGTACATTTATACAAATGACTAAGAAGCCACAGCACCTACAATTCAGATGTTCATTAGAGTTAGTTGAATGTGCTGAGACCATGTTTTTGCTGAACTAAAATCATAGTCTATTGTTTTGGCACACAACAGCATGTTGGTGTCTTGGGGAGTTGCAGCCTAAAAAGCTATTTTATTTAGACATTTAATTTGTCTACTACACTTATTACAAGCAACTTGGGTTTTCTACAACTATTTATTCTGTTTAAACACAAAATATTTCCAAAGCATCATGTCTTAGAGGTGACTAGCTGAGTTTGCATAACCAGATACAGTCACAAAACAAAGTGAATCAGTTCTACAATGACTTTTTACCGAATTTGATAACCTTGAATAACTAGTCTACTATTTTGCCAGCTGACTGTAGTTGAATCTACTCAAAGTCTGCAGTTTAATAGTGCTAATCAAAGTTAGACTTCAGGAGGGAAGGCTGTGGTTTTCGGTAGTGGGAGTTTCCGAACCTGACTGAACACTTGGCTGTAAAGTGCTGCACAGAGGGGAACCGTTTCGCAGGTTCTGAGTCAGAACAGCTCATGTCACATAAAAAGGCTTTAGTTTGAATATTGTCCTTGCCAGACAAAATCAGATGATATCTTGATCTTGCTATAAATCTGATGCAGATACAGACAGATGAGGAATAATGAATACAGCAAAACAAATGTATTAATGTAATTAAACCTTAAAAAAAAAAGATGAAGCTAGACTTTGTTTCAGTTTTACTGGTATTTTCATGATATCAGTGTGTAATTGCACATAAACCATACAAAATTGTTCCCCACAGTTTTTGAGACCTATGTAAATAATAAGTGATATATAGGTTTTTACCTCACCAAATTACAATATTGTATGAATTGCCACAGAATCTATATGATACTATTAAGATACTGGGCTATGATACAACAATATTGTGATTCAATTCTGTGATATATTGCTATGACATTTTTTTCTCTCATTTATTATCCGAAGTAATGTTATCATATCAGTGTCTACATAAAAGTATATTAAATACATTTATAAACACACAAATATATACATTGGTGCCACTGTATCAATATGTCGAGCCAAAAAAAATTCCACCTCTATTGTCCTCTATAAAGGCTGACAAATGTACAGAGGCAACGCTACAGTTTATAACCATGTGAAATTCTTTTTTCATTTGTAAAAACACAGTATCTCATGCAGTGTCAGACCACACAAGCAATTCTTTTTGACATTACTGTTTGTTTGAGACAAGTTTATGGCACATATGCAGTAGACCTCGTTCTAATTTGTGGGAAATAAGCTTTCATTACTTGTTATCTCCATTTTAAATGTATTCATAAAGAGCATTAACCAGTTGTTGAATGGACAGCTGGAGCTGAACTTCTGGAGGCCTCTTTAATGTTTACGAAGCATAATCTTGGATTACCTAATAAATACAAATTGAGCTGTTGTTGAGATCATGTCATTACATTTCATTTACTGTAAACCCTCAGTGTTTCTGGATCCAGTTTTAGGCTTTCAGAGGTGGTATGTAAACTCTTCGGAGACCTTCGAAACGAACCATTCCAAAGATCTTTTAACAGAGGAGAAACATAGTAGCATTCATGCTTCTACCAAAGCAATATTTCATGCTTCCCAAGCAGTAAAATACTTTATCCCTTTAAAACAGATCTAGCTGTATTACTCAGTTTCTTAACTGACTCAAATGGAGCAGCTTTATAGGAGTCATTGTAACTGTAGCATTTTAATTGTGTGCTTGGAAGGTCATACTTCACTCTTACCTCCATTTCGGGCACACTTAGGGCAGCACTCTCCGGCTGGGATGTAAGGACTCTGACCGCTCCCACAGCTGAGCGGATGGCACGCAGGAGGAACGCAGGTCACTTTCCCCAGAGAACATGTACACACTGAACACTTGGAATCACTCCATTGGCTGTTATGCTGGAGAGAGGGAGGGACAGTGAAAGCGAGAGAGGTTAGGAGGTTGTGGGAGAGTGGCTGTTTGCTTATACAGCATGGTGGCATCACCAGTAGCCCAGACAACAAATCGCTTCTGTAGCTCAATAAAGCTTTTGTATTAATATAAAAGTGTATATATATATATATATATAGCACAGAGATATTAGAAACTAGCAAAAAATATTTGAAAAGCATTTACTAAGGGTGTAAGATTTTTAATATGTATCCAAAAATAGAATTTGAAACAGTATTTCGAAATTCAAAACTGCACCGCCAATATTCCCCTGAGACTTTTCTGATGGTTCTCATTTTCAATATTTAAGGGAAACCACGCACGGAAGCTGTGTGCATAGTGCGCATTATTAACCTATGCACATAAAACACATATTCAGGCACTTACTGTATCAAAAATGCGTGGTATCAATACACCATTGTTTTGCATTGAATCAAATTCAGAGATATATACAGGGAGATTTAATGGTATTTTGTTACGTAGGGTATACAAGATGTTAGGTTAGGAAATCAGCACTTAGTTTTCTTCATTAGTTGGCACTATCTTTTCACAGAAAAATAAAATGATGGCAAGACAAAAAAATGTTTAATGTACGTTAACACAACGTACATTTAATGTACGTTAACACAACGTTAAAGACATCTGCTGTATTCTATGTTGTAAAAAGTGATCACATGTACAGCACTTCACTATGCTGACGCATATTTTCAAAATTACACCTACGCTACAGCTCAAGATGACAAGATAAGGTGCAGGAAAAAAAACATGTTATGGGAAACAAATAGTTGGTTCTAAAAACTCCCTTGCCTTTCAGTCCAAACTACTTGGCACTGTTTGAAAGTTTGCATGAACAAGTTAATTACAGAATAAGGCCCCTCTGCCAACACAGTCAGCTCCCCTAAGCAAATGCCACTCGATCTGGAAGCTACACCCTCAGAATTTTAAACGGAGAGCCGAATGGCTTGTCGGAGGACAACTTGGACAAACAAGAGTTTCACTGTGTCGGGGATGAGTGGGACACTAACAAGAACGCAATTGTGCATCGACCAGGGCAATCAAGCTCTCAACACCCCAGCAGAAGTGGCAGGATTTGCCAGGAGGCAAAGCTGGCACCCCTGGTCTCTTTCACTGGGCCTTGTGGACTTTGTCCACAGGAGTGTCACTTACCCCATGCACTGCCCCCCGGTGCTGGCAGGAGCCGGTCGGCTGTGAGAAACACTCTGGACAGCACTTGTTGGGCGGGATTCTCAAGCGCTCGCCCTGGGAATGCATCCAAACAGCTATGTTAGCATGCTAGCATTAGCTTTAGTTGAATTGCTAGTTGCTCAAATGAGATATTGATGAATAAGCAAAAGGAGACCATCAGACAGATCAGCAAATTGCTTTCATGCTCACAGAAGAATAATAATAGCTAATTAAGGGCCAATAATGCAGGAATGAGCCTGCGCTTCGATGGGCACAATGGTTTGAGTTTTATTGCAGCTTAAATGGAAACCGTTGGAAAAGTTGCCATTGAAGAATTGGTGCAGGAAATAAATGTATTGCCTGAGGAAAAAGCAGCAAGGCCATAATGAACCTGCAGTCCATCTCTAGGAATGACAATGAAAACTTTCAGGCTCCTGCATTCAATTATCTTTTTGTCGTCGTTCATCCATACACACTGCTGTCAGGCCAATCCTGCCATGCGTTTATTCATCATTCAGACTCATCCAACCATCCATCCATCCATCCATCCAACCATCCATCCATCCATCCATCCATCTACTTATTCAGCCATCCATCAATTGATCGTCCTTCCGTCCATTAATCCATACGGCAATGTACTCGGTACAAAAGCATCTGTCTTACCCTCTGAAAGTCACACAGAGGATTTTGGCAACGAGTGGCTTTGCAGATAACGACGTCTCCGTGGCAGGTGCAGTCTTGACACACTTCTGGTTTCCATGACGTGTTGTTCTGTAACAAGACAAAAGAACATAATGAAGAAAAGTGAAGTCAGTCACACGTTTATCTGTAAACAGCTATTGCATAAAACTGTATATATCATAGTGCGTGCAATATATACAACCAATGGCCAGTGTATCTGCATGATAATAGCTCAAACACAATCATTATTTAAAATGTTTAAAAAATTTTACCATCACATTCAACAAAAGAAAACACACTGTACATAACTTGGATGTTCATGGGATTTAGCAGATGCTTTTATCCAAAGCGACTTCCATTCCCTCACTACAGGGGACAGTCTCCCTGGAGCAACTTGGGGTTAAGGGTCTTGTTCAGGAACCCAGAGGTGGTGCTGAAGTTAGGATTCGAATCCACGACCACTTGATCCAGAGGCAAATATCCTACTCACTAGGCACCACCAGTGAGTAGGATACTTGTAAGACTGCGTTTGTTAAATAAAATCCTAATAACTGACACAAATATACATATTTCTATTTTTTATTTATATTATTATTACAAACTCTCTTGAACAGAAAATTGTTATTTTAATTTAAAATGTGATTTTTAGGTTACCACTGAAGACAGAAACTGTTCTGTAGGTAACCTGTGACATTTTGATACTTCAAAACATGTCAGGGCAAAACTTTTCTAGTCCTGCTTGTAGAGGACTCCCTACCCTACAGATTTTTTTGTCTTCCTTTCTTGGCATATGTACTCTTGCCAACGCATTAAAGTTAGAAAGTGTCCCCTTCGGGAGGTATAACCTTCTAAAATATCCAAACTGTGCCCGGACAAAGAGCTCTTAAGTAGAATACTTAAGGTCAGAAAAAAATATTACGATGTAGGTGCTCGAGGTATCAGACGTCATGCTGAACTTTGATTGGTGTTCCAATGTCATGTAGAACCAAATTGTAACTTAAAAAACATCATAATAATAATAACCAGTACTGGAGCTTTAAAAATGGCGTCATGTACAAATGCCCGTAAAGAACAAAAATGCCCAAATTTGACTTATTTTAGGCCTTAGAAACAAACGGAAAAACACAAGAGCTTTGAATCCAACAGAATTTTCAGGATAGTCTCCGCCCACAAGTGAGCGAAGAAAACTGAACTGAAAGAGCAGCAAACGACGAGCATGTAAGAGAACAAACACTGTTTTTATACTGTTTTACATTGATTTTATTTGTTGAAATCAGATTTCACTAATACACTCTAAGGGTTAAGGAGGGTCACAATGGGTTCTGAAGTCTCTCCCAATGGTCAGAGGGCAAAAAGTGGAGAAAAACCCTGGACAGGTTGCCAGTCCAACACATTCACACCTAGGGGCAATTTAGTGTCTCCAGTTCATCTGACTTGCATGTCTGGACTGTGGGAGGAAACCAGTGACATTGAGAGCACAAAGCCCACACAGAAAGGACCCTTGGCCACCTCAGCCAGGAACTCAGGATCTTCTTGTTGTGAGGCAACGACACTACCCACCATGTCACCGTGCGGTCCCACAGTTTTTTAGGGCTTTAGAAATAGTGAGAATGCCAGTAATAGGCTCAGGGAAGCTTATCAAGGTGTACACAACAAGAATAAAATACCTCTGTATTGCCTGTCCCTAAGGATAGTCATTACAGCAAATGATACTGCATGATGAGAACAAGGTATCAGCTTTCCTCAAGAAGACCCAAACGCAAAAGTCAGGAATAAGCAAATTATGAAACATCAACATGAGATGTAAGATAATTTCAATGGCAAGCAAGTAATTACAATGGCAAGCACTTCTATGTACATTCAGATGAAGGTCCTTACATACAGTAATAAATAGCACAACCTGATTTACCACACACTTCAAAAGCTGCAGCTGAATTCCCTAGATTCAAATATGTACACAATTTCCACATGAATGAAATGCATTACATCAGCACAGATTTTCTCTATGTACATTTCTTATGTACACTAATTAAACAGTATATATTCAGTTGGAATAGGAATAATGTAGTATATTTGATTCAAGTGAAAATAGTGTATTTATTTAAATATAGAAATGCCCACAAAGGATAGTTTCAAGTTTCAAGTTTTATTTTCACATACAGATAACAATGTAGCATCATTACCCGTAATGAAATTCTTAGGCTCGTGTTCCCCCAACTTTACATAAATATATAGAAAATGTACAGATACAAAAAAAAAAAAAATCAGTATCTGACCTCAAAAATGCTACAGAATGAATGAACACAATTTCCCACAGAAACTCCAAAATCTTGTGGAAAGCCTTCCAAGAAGAGTGGAAGAGATGGGACCAACTTCATATTAAAGTCTATGTGTTTGAATGCAATGTCATTAAAGTCCTTGTTGGTGTAATGGTCAGGTGTCCCAATACTTTTGTCCATGTAGAGTAGCTATAAATAAGTCTTTGAAATGGGGTAAATATGGGAATTTTATTTCGTCAGAATGACCAGCTTGGTTTTTCTTAACTGATTTATAAATCAGTTACTGTAGCAGGAGTGACCGTGCGACTGGAAAAAAAAAAACAAAAACCCTGTGTTATCCTACACAGTGAACTTGACCTTTTAATTTCACAGTTTCGCTTATCAACCACGGTGATGAAACACTTCACTGTGGTAGAATTGTTGCTTTGCATTTTTGGTTTTCATAGCTGTTTTACAGAAGCTTAGAGTCTCGTATAGATGGGCCTCAGTCTGAAACAGCACACCTATGCAGTCGGTAGGTGTTTCCGATGGAAGTAGAAGGGAGGTGTTTTTGACAGCTTCGTGAATATGCTGGTTCCGAAGACAAAATTTCATTCAATGTTCAGGCTGGAACCGGGGTTTCCATTTCTCACCCAGCATGAGGCCCCTCTATCCTGCCTCATTCTGCTCCCCCACAACGGCTGGGGCGTCCCGAGGTCCCACGAGAGACAGCATGCCTATAGAGTTCCTGCAAATAAAAACACCTCCTCCAGACAGTGACACCACCTCCATTTTGTATGTGTGTGTTTGTGTGTGTATGTGTATGTGTATGTGTGTGTGTGTGGTGTGTGTGTGTGTGTGTGTGTGTGTGTGTGTGATGAAAAGCAAGACCTTTTTTGTTGTGCATGACACAAGAAGGAAGGCTTTTAGAGTCCCCGAAAATAAAGCGCACACTTCGAATATCAGACGCTGTCACACTCTTCGCTGGCTTTTTTTTTTCGCTTTTGCCCCCAAAATGAAAGAAAACTCTCCTGCTTTGAAGAAAGGCGGAGGAAAGTAGGGCTAGCTCACCTCCGAACCTCGTCTTTTCAAGCGTTCCTGAATGACTGGAAAGCCTATTCTCTCGAGGACAGGTTTGTCTTCATGATGAGTTTAAAAGTGTGAAAATGAGTTCTCCTTTCTCCCCCATAACACTAATCATTTATCCTCAAAGTGCTCCATTGTCGGAGAGTAGGGGAGAGTCAAATTCATTTTAAAATTATCTCTCTTTCAAGACTCTTTTTCCCTTTTTTCCTTACAGCAGAACTGACATGTTTCACTTTTATAATGAGTTGTTCCTTCACACTTGACTAAACTTGTATTTCTTCTCCATTCGCGTGAAATGGAGGACCTTTTGGCTCACCGTCTATTTCTCTCTCTCTCTCTCTCTCTCTCTCTCTCCATACTCTTACTGAGTGGGAATCTGACAGGCTTGGTCAGGTTCACCTGATGTAGCCTAAAATGGGGGGAGAAAAGAACGAAAAGAAATTAATAAAGTGGCAATATCTGCAGCCAATTACTCTGTGGCTGAATGTTTGCTTTTCACTGCTGCTCAAAAAAAAAAGAAGATAAAATGAAAAAGTGGTGACAGTAGAATGAGATAATACGTAGGTACAGATGTCCTTTAAGCTTTCCCTTGTCTGGCTTTGTGAAGAGAAGGAGGGAGGGTGCACTTCTTCTTCTTTTTTATTTTTAATCCTCTGTCTCTGTGGCCTGTGAAGGCATGTTTTCCCTCTCGCTCTCTTTTTCTTCCCCTGCAGCTTAATCTCCCTTCATGGTGAGGTACCTTTAATGGCCTGTTGTGGTTCAGGCTGTTTTGGCGCCGCTGAACCATGTAGATATAGAGCGTTTACTCATAAGGTTTTTGGAGTGTAGTGCTTGGGCACTTGGATGCGAGTGACAAATCACTGAGAGGCCGCCGATACGACTGTTCATGCAAAGCAGTACCTCTGGCCGGCCTCGGATGAGATTCCTATCACACATCCCTCCGAGCCAGAGAGGAACTGGACTATTACCAAAGCTGCCCCTCCGAGGATTTTCTTGAAGTGGTGATCCCATAAGAAAAAGAGGGGGCAAAGAAATCCTAGATTTATTCCAAGACTCTGCTGAAGTGATGAGTTTATCATTTTATACGTTTTTCTCCAGTGACCCACTCCACTTAATCTCAACATTTTTCTAATGAATAAAGAATGGGGCCTTCTGGTCTGTCAGTCTATTAGGTCTCTTCACTCTCCAGAGATAGTTGGGGTATATGTCTATCCATAAAATGAGTCTGAGGGTCTATTGATGTATGGTTCAGTTGGATCTGTTGAATCTGTTTGTCAGTGAGTCTGTGGTGTTTTGCTGGGTATGTCAGTCTGGAGGGCTGTTGACTCAGCTGGGTCTGTTGGGTAGGTATATACGGGCCAATCTGCTCAACTGGGTCTCTAAGGTTGCTCTGTGGGTCTAAGAGTCAGTCTGTCGATTCATTAGTTGTATTAGGTCTGTTGGTTCTATTGGGTCTTTTCGGTCTGTCTGGTTTGATTTACAATTTCTTTACAATCATTTTCACGCTTGTCTCAATACCATGTCAACTTTTTCAAAACACTTCACACATTCATTCTGTACAATTCCAACAACTTTTGCAGGTAGTTAGATACCGAGTTTAAAACAATTAACTTTCAGTTCAAAAGCTGATATCACTTCAGATGGAATTGTGCTGAATTTCAGCAAGTTCAGCAGTATTAATTACTGTCAGTCAGATTATTCAGATTTTAGCTGAAGGTTTATTCAGTTTGTTTGCAGTCTCGGTACCATCTGTACAAATGTGGTGATATTTACTGTATTTTTCATATTTGCAGATGTGAAATTCGTACAATTTTTACCCAGAATTCAGCAGATGGCTGAGCTTGTAGTTGTAGTATAGAAAAACACCTGACTGCCATTTCAACTAAAGACCTAACTAGGTGTTTCTGTTTGTGTGCAATTACGACATATACAAAAGAAGCCAACTTTGGATTGCCTTTTGCTTTCCTTACCTAATAGTGTGAAGAAAATGGACGCAGCAAGAGGCAGAGGAAGAAGACATCGATGTGACTGGGAAGAGAGCAACTGCATATATTCCAGGCCAAAGGGGGGCTAACATTACTATATCTGCACCAATATCTAACGACGGACGGCAGCTGCAGAAGGCCGTCATTGGCTCATATAATACAGGACACTTTACTGTTTTTCTTGATTAACTGTATGAAAAACTCTCAGCAGCAAGAGAGAGAGAAGCAGAATTTACCACTATTTGTGATTGTGTGGGACAATGTGGCCTTTCATCATTCCCACCGAGTCGCAGAGTGGTTTATCGCCATCCCAAGATATCATTATTCTTGCCACCATACTCTCCATTCCTCAACCCCTTGAGGATTTTTTTTCTGCATGGAGATGGAAGGTATATGACCATTGCCCACGTGATCAGATGTCGCTTTTACACGCAGTGGCTGCTGAGTATACAGATATCTATGTGGAGGACATCCAGAGCTGCATAAGGCACTCAAAGAGATTTTTTTCCTCATTCACTGCAAGAGAAAAATGGATTAGGCCAGGTCAACAGTATACTTGACTATATACGGTGAAAGTTTGCTATTTGGCTTTTTTTTTGTTTGTTTGTTTGTTTTTGGTATTGGTTGTAATGTATTTTTTTTCCAGTGTATTGTGCAGCTGAATTTATTTACTGTATTATTTGTTTGTATTACATTGTTTACTGTAAGAAATGTTGTACATTTTTCTTTTATTGTGCAATAAACACTATGGAAATATAAGATAAAACAT